>JAVCKV010221552.1:0-297375 GCA_032274145.1 Herpochondria borealis | reverse complement strand
TTAGTAAACCACGTTACAAGCTCGCCTACGAAAAAAGGGTGTCTGATAATCAACGAGATAGCTAACGTTAGTCAGAATAAACCAAAACCAAATGAAATATATAATTTTTGATCTTGAAGCTACTTGTTGGGAACAATATGATAAAAGCGACAATGAAACAATAGAAATAGGAGCTGTTAAAATAAATGCAGACGGAGAAATAGAAGATGAATTCGTTCAATTCGTAAAACCAATAAGGTTTCCAAAACTAAGTGAATTTTGCAAGAAACTAACTACAATAAATCAAGAAGATATCGATAATGCTCCTTATTTTTATGAAGCAAAAATCAGATTTTTAAACTGGATAAATGCAGAACAATATGTTTTATGTTCATGGGGTTTTTATGACAAAAAGCAATTTGAAAGTGATTGCGAAATTCATTCAATAAATTCAAACTGGTGTGAAAATCACATTAGCTTGAAACATCAATATGGGATTTTTAAAAACCTTAAACGAGCAATAGGTATGAAGCGAGCATTAGAAAAAGAAGGAATGAAAATCGAAGGAACTCACCATAGAGGAATAGATGATGCTAAAAATATTGCAAAAATATTCATTAAGTATTTTGATGAATGGAAGTACTAAATAAAAGAAATAAAGTAGATAACATGTGACATGACGATCATGCTTCCTCCGTCAGCACGCCGCATGTCACTGGGACGTTATAGCCAATTATGAAAAATAAGAAATGAATACTCAATCAGTAAATTTAAATATAAGATATGACTGGCCTATATGGGACTATAGGATTAATGTGATTTACTCTAAAACTGATGGATGGATAGCTGGCACAAACAGATGGTTCAATAAAAGTAATGAAGGGAAATACATTGTAACTTCTCTTGAACCATCGGGGTTGAATTTCTATGGACAAATGGAAGATGAGGAATGGAATCAATGGCTTGCAGATCTAAAGAGAATTGCTACTGAATATTTAGGCACCAAGATTGGTGAAATTGAATTAGGAGAAATTGGAGATGACTTTTGGTCGGATAAAGAATTAGGAGTAATTAGCGAGTATGCTAAAGCCCATAAATCTAAGAATCATGATGATCTTGAAAAATTATTCTCAAAACAAAAAGTAAAACTTTCAGAACTTGAAGAAATAGAAATTGACAAATGGCTTTTCAGAGATAATTGGCATCATTTGCACGATAGTATCGCCGCCAGTCTTCAGCAAAGAAAACATCCGTTAACTGCAAGATTTATCTATAACGAAATAATAAGATCGAAAATACCTGAATTTGATTATAAACCAATTTCTCGCAGACTTACATGGGCTTTAGCAGATATAGGGACTATAGAATCTAGGGAATATTTAGAAGAGTTATCAAAGTCGAATAATTCAATGATTCAGGGATTTGCACAAAAACGACTTGATTCATGGGAAAATGAAATCCCAAGAAAAGGCAGAATGATACTTTCGGCTTCAAAACCTTCAGAAAGGATTAAGCTACAGAACTACTCTACCTCCGAAGATCAACTTCCTCAAACTGGAAATATAATTTCGGCTTATCAGTTTGATAGTTCTATAATTGTATATCAAGCATATAATCCGTCTATTGCAAGTTATGCTGTTGAGAATCAAAAGTTTGGAGGCTCTAGTTTTAGTTTTGGTAGGATGACATGGGTTAAGCCCAATTATCTATGGATGATGCACAGAAGTGGTTGGGCAGTCAAAGATAATCAAGAACGAATTCTTGCCATTAGAATAAGCAAAGTTGGATGGGAAGAGTTGTTGAAAGAAGCGGTGTTTTCATCATATAAGAAAGAGTTCTATCCGACCGAATCAGATTGGAGATCGCAATTAGAAAAGAGCGAAGTTAGATTGCAATGGGATCCCAATCATGATCCTCATGGCAATAAAATTGATAGGAAGGCAATTCAGATTGGAATTAAAGGTGAATTGCTGAAAAGATATAACAACGAAATGATTGAAAGTATTTCTGATATTACAAGATTTGTCAACAAGCAAAGAATTTATGTAGAACATGATCAATTACAACATTTAGAAGTTCCAATTGAAAGAATCTACGAACCAAATAGAAAAGACCTAAAAATAGGAGTAACAGGCTATAACAAGTGACATGACGATCATGCTTCCTTCGTCAGCACGCCGCATGTCACCGATACGTTACTGGTAATGAAAATTTAAAAATGAAACTCAAGACATCGCTGAAATTAGAGATCGATAAGATTCCAAATTTGGGATATGTTTTAGATATTGGATTTAGTTATCCTTATGAGCTAATAGAGATTTTGCATTTTTGCCATCCTCAAAAGTGCGTTGGGGTAGACTTGGAGAAAGAAGAATACGCAGTGTCATGTTCTTTGGTTTTTACAGAAATAGCTAAAGAAACAAATATAGATTTAGACAAAATAGAAAATTTGATACGGGATGATGATTTTAAAAGAGAATTCCATAACTCTTACAAAATGTATACATCACTTGTACTTAATAAAAATTCTATAGGATTCAATCAACTAAAGAGATCCTTGGAATTACATTTCAATAAATCGATACAAGATTATTTAAATAATGATAATAAATGGATACAATTTTATGATGTCATTATTGTATCAAAAATTTTATCCCACATTGATCCAACAATTAAAGAAAACGGCCAATGGGTATTAAATGAATTATTAAAAAGATTATCAGATAGAGGAATTATCTTTCTTAGATTGAATAGTAATGATTTTGTGGTCGAACAAAACAATGGAGTTTCTAATTCAACGATTTTAGCACCATTTAATGAACAGGATTTACAAAGTGTATTGGATAAATTAAATGTGATTTCTATGGAGACTAAAACAAGAGATGATGGTAAGAGGGAATATGAAATAATTGCTAAAAAGAAGAACAAAACCAGTAACAATGTATGACCATGCCAGAGTCGCCTATCGGCAGACTCCGTCAGGTATACTTGATACGTTAAGTAGCATTAAAGAAAAATAAAAGGACAAAAACAAGTGCGAAAGAAGATTTTGAATATCATAGAATTATTAATTATCGGATTGATAATAATTGGTGTTTTCGGATTTCACGAAGACTCCAATTCGGTATCGAGATTTTCTACAAAAAGCAACTTTTTAAGATTAGGAATTGATATTTTAGTCATAATGATTTTGTTGTTTCGGTCAATCCAAATAATAAAGAATTTTAATAAAAAATACTCCGAATTAGGAAATCTTAAAATTTTAGAAAAAGTTGCCTTTGGCTTTTGTTTGATTTCACTTTTACCGGATTTAACATATTGGTACCAATGGAATTATTTTGCGAATCTATATTTGCATATTTTTATCATATACACTATGCCAATAATCCTATGGACTGTCGAAATAATTGAAAGAGAAAATATCGAAAAAAACAGAATTAAGAATTACGTATTAACAATTATGTCATTATCAATTCCAATAATCGGATATACGATATACTTAAGTCAAATAAATTGAAAATGAAACGCTACTTAACAAGTGACATGACGATCATGCTTCCTTTGGTCGCACGCCGCATGTCACAGAACCGTTATAGCTCATAAATGAAATCACCAATGAAATATAAAGCATTCATTTCTTACAAACATTCAGAAATGGGAAGAATGCATGCGACTGCGGTTGAAAAAGCAATAAAATCGTATCCAAGACGGATGTTCTCAAAATATATGCAAGTATTTAGAGATGAGAAACATATGGTACCCGATAATGATCTATCATCATTAATTAAAAATGCTCTTGACAACTCTGAGTATCTTATATTCTTGGCCCAGAAAGAATCAGCAAATTCAATTTGGTGCGGTGAAGAACTTGAATATTGGTGCAACGATCTAAAACGTATTAATAATCTCATCATTATTCATATAAGTGATACAATTTCCATTGATACTATAAACAATACAATTGATTGGGATCGAACTGAGGCACTCCCTAGATTTCTTTCAAATCATATCTCGGCCATTCCCCTCTATATTGATCTAACAGATACTAATGATATAAGTCAATTTAACATAGACAATAAAAAGTACAAATCGAAAATAATTCCATTAATAGCGAGATTAAAGAATACAATTCCAGAGGAACTAATTGACGAAGAGGTAAAAATTCATAGGCGAAACAACAGGCTAAAGAATTTGATAATTATCTCTTTATTATTCCTGCTTTCCTCAGCCATAGTGGCTACTGCTGTCGCTTGGTTACAAAGAAAGAAAGCAATGGAAAATGAAAAAATTGCTCTAAGCAATAAAAAAGAAGCTTTGAAACAAACAGAATTAGCAATCAAGGCAAGAGACAGTATACTTATCGCACAAGAAAATACAAAAATCGCTTTAAGGAATGAAGCAAAAGAAAGAACTAGAGCTGACTCAAATTTCAAAGTGTCAGAATTAAGGAGAGTTGAATCAGAAAAGAAATCAAGGATTAGCAGACAAAACACCCATACACTTCAAGTGCTTAGCACAGATCCAACACTTGCGCTAAAATTAGCAAACCATAGGTATCACTCTTCTCATGATAAAGTAAGTGCTAAGATATACCATGATATTCTCGCCATGAACAACCCCAGTTATTTTAGGAAAGTAAACCTAGATAATTCGAAGGAAGTAACATGTATTAATATGTTACCTAACGGTAGAAGCGTAGCAATAGCTATTAATAATGATAACTATTCTAGTATAGAAACTGTAAATCTAAAAACACTCTCAAAAAAGTCATACAAATCTAAAATCAATAACATTGACCAAATTGAATTCACAAAGGACAGCAATTTTATGATATTAAGTTCTTATTGGCCAGATGGCGTTGAAATTTTTAATTTAATTAATACTTCGAAAATCTACCTGCCGAATATTAGTGTTAATAATATTGCAACAACCGAGGACAGCAAATATTTAATTATCGATAGGTGTGAAGGAATAGTATATAACCTAGCCGAAAATAAAATCGATACTATAAAAAACATTGAAATATATAGCACTTCAAAAATAAATCAAGATTCAAAACATAATATCCTTCAAGATGAAATAGGTCGTCCATCTTCTTGGGATTGTGAAGAATTATCCTATATTTTCGGAGAAGATTCAGATTATAGTGGTGAATTATTTTTATCTAGAAACTTACAATATTACGTCGGTTACTCAGGTTTTGATTTCGGGTTCAATACATTTAGTTATAAAGAAAAAAAACTCATTAGAAAATATAAAGGAATTATTCCTACTGATGAAATCAATTTGTGTATATCGCCTAGTAGTAAATATGTAATTACCCAAGATTATGATGGGTTGAAATTTTGGCAAATCGAATCTTTGAGAGAATTAGAATTAAAATGGGATCTAGCCCAAACGAAAAAATTAGACTTTGAGAAAAGGAATATTTCATTTCATTTGGCTAATATGCAATATAACTATTTCGACAGTATCGACCAATATCGCTATCAGTTTACTTTTGTAAAAGAAGAAGAATCAGGGACAACCAAAATTGAATATCATATCAATTCGAGAGTATTAGATCTTGGCGGGAAACCCCAATTTATTAGCAAACCTAGTACGGCTCAAATAAATTTTAGTAATGACAACAGAGTAATAAAACTATTGCTTTCAAAAAAAACTATATCAATAAATCTCAATGACTATTCTCAATTCCCAACATCAGCAATATCAATCTCAGAGGATGAGAAGTATATTGCCATAGGATTATTTGATGGAACAATCTTAATATATGATCTGAAAGTTGAAGTTCTCATTCAAACTCTAAATTCTCCTATAGTATATGATTATGGAGGTGCTTCTCCAAATTTCATCCATTTCTTTGATAATAATAACTTTATCGCTACTGACCAAAGGTTATATATGACTGCTGAAGGAATACTCAATTATGAAGTTTTTGATGTGTCAGCAAATGAACTTAATAGTAAATACAAACTATAACAGCGCATCATCACAGAATCATTCCTTCGTCATGACTCTGGATATGCGTAATACGTTAGCCACAATCCCCCATATTAGACCATTCAAAAATCAGTAAAAAAAGAAACTAATTTTAAAAGGAAAATTAGCTTAGCCCTAGCTAACGAATCAACAAATATGTTAAATTTACAATATATAAAGAATCGAAATTCAACATATATATATTACGTTAGTCAGAATAAAAAAAATGAAAAATTTAATCACAAGAATTTTATCAATAACATTATCAATATTTCTGTTTACATCAATAAGTTTTGGGCAAAATACTGTCCAACCAGAAATTTTGGAGAACACAATTGGGGAATGGAAAGGAGCTTTAACATATTTAGATTACAAAACAAATGAACCATACACAATGCCAGTCAATCTGAGAATTGAAAACGGTAAGAATAAATACCAATTCAAATTATTTTTGGAATACCCAAAAGAACCAAGTGCAAATAGTACTGACAAAATTAAAATATCAAAAGACGGTACTAAAATTAATAAAACTGATGTAATTTCGAACAGGAAAATTTCAGAAGAAAAATTTGAAATAATTACAGAATATTCAGGAAAAGATAATAACGAAAAAGCTAAAATTAGAGTAATCTATATTATTGGAAAAGCGGAACTAATTATTCGGAAAGAAGTGAAATTCGAAAATACTGAAAACTGGATATTACGAAATGAATATCGTTACAAACGATAAATTACTGTGGCTAACAATCATATATCATGTCATGCACTATTTGGGCTCAATTTGCTCTGTTAGTAAAGTGGAATTTATTGCATAACTTAGCTTTATTGCGGTAATGCACGCCAGATATACTTGATAAGTTAGAGCCAATAAAGAAACATAAATGTTATTTAGTAGTACAATCTTCCTATTTCTTTTTTTACCGATTTTTTTATTAATATATTTCATTTCACCTGGTAAATTAAAGAACATTGTACTTCTCTTTTTTAGCCTTGTTTTTTACACATGGGGAGAAGATAAGCTTGTCGGCTTATTGCTGTTTTCTACAATAGTAGATTTTTCATGCGGCAAAATAATTGAAAAAGGTCGCCCAAAACTTGGGTTGTATTTATCAATTATTTTTAACCTTTTTTTATTACTGTCGTTTAAGTATCTTGATTTTACTTTTGAAAACTTCAATTATTTAATGAGCTTTTTTGAAGTAGACAACCCAAAAATTCTTTCTTTACCCAGCATAGCATTACCAATTGGAATAAGCTTTTATACATTCCAAACAATGTCCTATACGATTGATGTATATAGAAAGAATGTAAAGGCCAGTCGAAATTTTCTAGAATTTGCTACCTACGTAACAATGTTTCCGCAATTAGTTGCAGGACCAATTGTTCGATACGTAGATGTTCAACAAGATTTATCAAATAGAAAACATACGATTGAGCAAATATATTCAGGGTCGGAGAAATTTATTATTGGCCTAATTAAAAAAGTACTAATCGCCAACACTTTTGCTGTAATAGCTGACAGCATTTTTAATACAGGAGCAAATGAACTTTCCACCCCAATTGCTTGGCTTGGGGTTATCGCATATACGTTTCAGATTTACTTTGATTTTTCTGGATACTCGGACATGGCAATTGGTTTAGGAAGAATATTGGGGTTCAATTTTCCCGAAAATTTCAATTTCCCTTATATCGCAAAAAGCATTCAGGACTTTTGGCGTAGATGGCATATTTCCTTATCTACTTGGTTTAGAGATTATTTGTACATATCACTCGGTGGCAATAGAAAGGGCCTTTATAGAACCTACATTAACCTCTTGATTGTCTTTTTTATTACGGGACTTTGGCATGGAGCTTCATGGAACTTTATAATTTGGGGATTATTTCATGGACTATTTCTTATTTTAGAAAAAAACATTTTTGGGAGAATAATGGGAAAGCTCCACCCTTTTATAAGGCACTTTTATGTAATACTAGTTGTAATGATTGGGTGGGTTTTCTTTAGATCCGATGACCTTAGTCATGCTTTAGCATTTCTCCATCAAATGTTCATTCCTTCAAGTGGGAACGTTATGATGAATGAATACTTGACTTTATTCCATTTGAATTTCTCAACAATATTCTTTTGTTTGATAGCAATAATATTCTGCCTCCCTTCTCACCGATACATTAAAAAGTGGCTGGCATCAAAAAACATGATATTCATTAATCAGCTTGCCTTGATTATTTTACTTTTAGTCTCTATTACCTATTTAGCAGCGGACACGTATAATCCTTTTATTTATTTTAAATTTTAATTATGTCTAAAAAATTATTCATAATAATAGTTGCTTTGATTTTTATCACGCCTTCCGTGTTTGACTTTATTATTGTTGCAGATGAAACGAATGAAAATAGAAATTTAAAACCGAGACCTGAATTTTCTTTTAATAACATTGGAGATTCTGGTAATGCTTTTAAAGATGCCTTTTATAAAGTAATTAACTACAAGGATGAATATGATAAATATTACACGAGTAATTTCTCACTTAAAAAACACTTGTTTAAACCATATTACTTCCTCCAAAATGATATTTTACACAAAAACCCTTTACCTACAAAAGTAGTTAATGGAAAAAATGGCTGGATGTTTCTTGGAGACTCGTATTCTAACATAATTTTAGAATCTAGAGGGCTATTAAAATTCAATAATAAACAAGTGAATTTAATCCGTGATAATGTTTTGTCGACAACAAATTATTTAAAGGAAAACGATATCATTTACTATTTAGCTCTTGCTCCTAATAAACATACTATTTATGGGGATAAATTATTTACCACTAATCATACTGGTGAAACGAAGAAAACACAAATTCAAGATGCATTGTCAATCAATAATTTAAAATTTATAGATTTAGGTAAAGGATTTGATGAAATAAAAGAACAATTATTCTTCAAGACTAATACGCATTGGAATGATTTAGGTGCTTATTATGGTTATAAAAACCTCATGGAAAGTATTAAACAAGAATTTAAGAATATTAAATCTGTATCCTTAAATGAAGTAGATATAGAAACTAAAATTTCTTGGAAGGAAGACTTAACTAAAATGCTTGATATTAGCATCAAAGAAATCCAAGAATATTATACTGTAAAAAATCCGAAGTCTCTAAAAATTAAGTCTCGTCTAACAGTTCCTGATAATTATAAGAGAAAACCTAAAACATATGAACACAGATATAAATCCAATTCAAATGATTTAAAAGTATTAATCTTTAGAGATTCTTTTTCCAGCGCAATGGAAAAATATTTAGCTGAATCTTTTGGAGAAACAGTATTTATATGGAGCTCTATCATTGACAAAGATTTAATAGAAAAAGAAAAGCCTGATATAGTAATTCATGAAATTATAGAAAGAAACATCGATGCCCTTCTAGATTTTTAATTTTAATAAAGGCCTAACAGAACCTAAACTGCATTAAAACTTAGCTTAGCCAAACGATTAGCTATGATAGGAAATTAAATAGAGAGTTGAAATCACATAAATTAGTAGTAAATGAAAGAATTATTAGTTATATCAATTATTTGGTTTGGTTATACAAATTTATCAAGTCAGCTTTTGATAAATGACCCTATACCATATAAAGATTCATTAAATATTAAATCAGTCGTTGTATATGAAATAGATAATTTCATTTGTACAGACACCTCAATTACAATCATAGAATTGGATTCTCTGGCTCGAATAAGAAAAAAATCAAAGTACATTAAGAATAAACTATATAGTGAACACGAGCACTTTTTGGATGAAAAATCAAACCGATATGTTAGATCTGTAAAGATTCAAGAAGAAGACTTAGAATTAGAAATTCCACAAAAAATCTACTACGATTTTGGATATGACAATATTGGAAATATTATTTCAATGACAGGGAAGACAGATGTCGATTCAATACTTAATAGAACTGTATATTATTACAATGGTGATAACACAATTAATAGAATTGAATATGTAAAAGTAGCAATGAGATTTAAATACGGCAAGCCTTATGGTACAATAGATTCGTTTAATTATAATTTTAAGGGAAATTTAGTTGAAACCATACGAATAAAACCAAATGGTTCTAGGAAAGTAATAAATCAATCAAATCTTGTAAACACAAGATTTGATTTGTCTAATATTGAAAATGACATGCTTGAATTTAAAGAAGAAGTTGATAATAGAAAAACAAGAACTGTGTTTTGGTTTGATGATCGTAAAAATATAATTAGAACCGAAGGATATATGAGTTTAAAGAATAAAGACGGTGATTTTGGAGAAGAATCTAAAGTATATACTAAAATTCAAGAAATTGAATATAGATAAAACAATAGCTAACTAGTGACATGACGATTATGCTTCCTTTGTCAGCAAGTAGTATGTCACAGAACCGTTAAGCAGCATTTGACGGAATATACAAATAAGGACAAAATCAACATTTGATCATAAATAATTGTAATTGAAGAAAAAATGAGAATAAAAATACTTGCACTTCTAATTATGATTCTCTTTACTTCTTGTCAATTAGAAAAACAAATTGACTATGAGTTGATATCAAATAAATTTAAAGAATATTCGGAAAGAATTGAAAAAATAGAATTTAAGACCACGCGAATAGATACGTTTGCTCAAAATGATGTAATCGTAAATAGTTCAGGTTTTGCAATGATAGAAAGAGACAAGTCTGATGATATATTTGGTTTTTCTTTTTATGGCAAGAGGGATGATGTACCAAATGAATACATCTATGATAAGCACATGGGCTTTGACTTTTCACAAACGGATAAAACGTACAAAAGCTATTACGCAGAATATGGATTCAAAGGTAGTCCAGGTGGCCAAATGATTCCGTCAAATATTTTTGAACTTGATTCAACATACAAATCTGTTGTTGTTAGAGAAACAAATTTAGGTTATGAAATAAAATACACATATGAGGATGATACACTTTATGCAGCGACTGATATTTATAAAATTATTGAAATAACGAGGAATAACTTCTTTCCTTTCAAAGTTATTTATTCCTCAACAAGTTTAGGTTATAAAACGACTCTGCATAGTTTATTAAGTGATGTGAAAATTAATGACGAAGTGCAAAATTCGATAAAAAAATATAAGAATCTATTTGAAGACTTTCAACTTATAGATCATGAAAGAAGACAAAGTGGTAAATTATTAGGTCTAGAGCTTCCACAAATATTTTTGCCAAATCTTCACAATTCTGAAAAAAAACGCACAGTGATAATAAAGAAACCTACTTTACTTGACTTTTGGGAAGTATGGTGTGGTCCTTGCGTCGCTTCACTAACTAAAGTAGAAAATTTAAAAACAAAATTTGTCGAACAAATTAATATAATCGGATTTGTTTCTAAAGACATCGAAAGTGCAAAGGAATTGATAGAATTGAAAGGAATTACCTTTGAAAACCTAATAGGTAATAATGAATTAAAAGAATCATTTGGAATTAATTCGTGGCCACGCTACCTTTTGGTCGATAAAAATGGAATTGTAAAGAAGGAGTATTTTGGATTTTCAGATCAAATTGAAAAAGATATATCTGAGATGTTAGAAAATTAAGAAAACGCTGCCTAACAGGTGCTCCTATGAAACGTAGAAACTTTAATACTATCTTAGTATTGAATTAATTCATTTTTCGAAAAGTTGAGAAAAAGAAAGGCCTTCACAGAAAAAGGCCTTTAATTTTTCTGTGTTATTTTTGGGCGTTGAATCCTATATGTGGTTCATCTATATTTAGTGTCCACATGCATCACTTAGATCGATAAATAAAGTAAAGCTACACGCTATTAATTGTATGGAAATACATCACATATTTTGTTGTATTCACTTAAAGTTATGCATTGGGTGTACTATATTAATTAAGTATTCCTAATTGCATAACTTAGTTTCATTGTAGTAATGTACGCCAGATATGCTTGAAACATTGTAGGCAACCAAAAAATAAAAATGAATTACCAAACCTTTGAACCACAACCTGTTTTGTCAAGTATTGTTCAGTGTTACTGGACATTAGAAGTTCCATCAAATGGAGATTCAGAAAAACAAAGAATTGTTCCTGATGGTACTATAGAAATGGCGTTCATTTTAGGAGATGACATTAAAAGGTATACTAATGAAAATGAATTTATCATTCAGCCAAGAGCTATGGTAATAGGTCAAACAGTAAAACCATTTTATATTCAACCAATTGGAGAAGTGAATACATTTGCAATTAGGTTTTATCCATATGGCTTTGCTAATTTTATAAAAAATGACATAAAGGATCTTTTGAATAAAGAAACTCATATAAATGAACTATTTACAAAGGAAGAATCTCAAAAATTAGAGTCAGCAATTACCAGTGCTTCAAATACTAAACGAAGAATTGAGATTGTTGAAAATTTTCTCATTGAACAATTGGCAAAGTCTTCTACAATTGATAAAATTGTTTCAAGTACCGTAAATGATATTATTCTATCAAATGGAAGCTTACCAATCAATGATCTTTTAAAAAAGCACAACACTAACCGAAGACAATTGGAAAGAAAATTTTCAAAGCAAGTAGGACTAAGCCCTAAACAATTAGGTAAGGTAATACGGCTTCAAGCCGCATTAAAACTACTCATCAGCAACGATGCAAAAAACTTAACTCAAATAGCTTATACAAGTGATTATTATGATCAAGCACATTTCATAAAAGACTTTCAAGAGTTTACTGGTACTAACCCAAAAAACTATTTAAAAAATAAAGAGTTAGAACTCTCAACTCTATTCTATACTTCAGATTAAGTGTCGCATTTTTACAATTTTCATTAAGACCTTGTCTTTACATTTGCATAAACTATTAATTAAAACTCATTTTTAATGAACAAGAATATGCTTGTATTGCTGGTAATGATCTTAGGGACATTAACTTCCTGTAAATCACAAGACCAGTCTAAACAATACCCTAATCTAAAGACACAAAATATGAAAAGCTATATTTCCATTTTTGAGATCCCTGCAACAGATATCCCAAGAGCCGTTGAATTTTATAAAGGAATTCTAAATATTGAAATCGAAGAATTAGAATTCCCAGGAATGCATATGGGATTATTCCCCATTGAAGATAATTTGACTGTTGGAGTAATAATTAAAGGTGAAGACCAAATACCTTCGGCTAATGGTATAACGGTATATCTTAATGCAGGAAATGACCTTCAAATTGTACTGGATAAAATATTAACATATGGTGGAGAAATCAAAGTGCCCAAAACAGCTCATGCTGATGAAAGTGGCTATTTTGCCATTTTTATAGATTCAGAAGGAAATCGGCTAGGTCTTCATTCAATAAATTAAGTTCCTATTGAGATAGAAGATCTAAAAAGACTAAATATTGGAGGGTGCAAGTGAAAGCTTGTACTCTTTTATTTTATATCTTGTTTACCATGCACTAATTTGACGATAGTGGATTTTGACTACCGCTATGCGCGCCAATAAGCTTTATAGTAATTGACTTAAATTCTTTCTAAATTTATTTGAGCAACTTGAATTTAAGCGGTAGTATACCTAAGAATTAGGAAGTTGATATGATGCATAATGCAATAAAAAAGCATAAATTGGGTGACATACTTTATGTTTGAAGAATGTATATCTTGTATAGATAAACTTATTACCATGAATTACAATTCGAATCAGTTAAAATTCACTTTCTTGTTTGGGATAATACTTCTATTTTCTCAATCGATGTACTCACAGGATTGCCCGAATATAGATATAGAATTATTGACACAAGATGATGTCGATGCTTTCTCAGTCAATTACCCAAACTGTACAGAACTCAGACGGGACCTCTGCATTGGGAAATGTAATGGGTCATCTTTACCATACGCAGAAATTACGTCTCTAGACGGACTAAATGGAATCGTAAAAATTGAAGGAGATTTGGTAATTAAATTTACTACAGGACTGACTAATTTATCAGGATTAGAGGGTCTAACAAGAGTGAATCACAATGTTTGGATAAGAACAAATGAGAATCTAATATCATTGAGCGGTTTGGAAAATCTAGAATATATTGGATGTGATCTAAAACTTGAGTATCTACCAGTAAACTCACTGAATGGCCTTATAGGTATTGATTCTCTATTAGGAAATATTGAAATAGTAGTAAATAATAACCTTACAAATCTAGATGGCCTTGCAAATGCAAGTCACTTAGGACATGGACTAAAAATAACGAATAATGAATCACTCCAGAACATACAAGGTTTATCTAATATTAAGACAATAGAAAATAGTATTCATATAGTAGGATGCCCGAGTTTGACTTCACTAAATGGTTTACATAATATTGAGAGGATAGGCGATCAATTGGAGATCGGTGAAAATGATGAATTAGTAAATTTAGAAGGCCTGGAAAGCCTATCTAGTGTTACTACGAGCGTTTATTTGTCCACTAACAATAATTTACTCGATCTTACTGGGCTTGGAAAATTGGAATCAACGGACAGGTTAACGATTGTTGATAATGAATCGCTAGTCTCTCTAGTGGGGCTGGATCAATTGGATACAGCAAATGTTATATCAATTAGTCGTAATAACAGCCTTTTAACTTTAGATGGATTGAATAAATTAACCAATGTAAGTAGTCTATCATTATCGAATAATTCTTTTACAAGCATATCTGGATTAAGTAATTTAACATCAGTTGAGAAGCTCTTTCTTACGGATAACATGTTAGTCGATCTATCTGAGTTTCAATTATTAGATTCTATAGGAACGTTGAGGATTTCAAATAATAGTCAACTCCAAAACCTAGGGGGACTAAAAGAAACTATATCTATCAATTATCTACATATTAGAGAAAATGAGCTTCTAACCAGTATCCAAGGGTTAATGCTTGACAGTTTAAATTGGTTAGGAATCAGAGGGAATCAAAATATGGTTAGTTTAGAAGGTGCTAACATTAGAGTGGTCACAGTATTGAAGATTGAAGAGAATCCAAGTTTGGTTCGATTAAAAGGTATTGAAAATATAGAAACGATCCATGCAATAGGGATGTATGACAATCCCGTCCTTGTGAATTTAGAATCTGTACATATAGTAGATGATGGAGAATTGTGGATCGATAACAATAGTGCATTAGTTGATCTATCTGGTCTTGATTCGGTATCCAGTTTGGGTATTTTGCGAGTTCTGAATAGTCCGTCTTTGCTGAGCTTGGACGGAATCGAGAATTTGGAAAAAATAGATTTTTTCGCCATTCAAGATAACCCTAATTTAACTGATATTAGTGGTTTGAGAAACATAGGAACGGAAGATTATATTGAGTTTTTTATAATTGATAATCCTCTTCTTACTGATTGTAACATTAAATTCATTTGTGAAGCTTTAGAGCAGTTTGCACAAATCGGTATATTTAATAATGGACCAGGTTGTAATGCTCCAGATGATCTAATATGTAGTAATTTTGTGAGTGTAAGATTGATCTATGATTATAATTCTAATGGGATTGTTGATAATGAAGATATATTCTTAGAAGGAATTCAAGTCAATCTTGATCCTAGAAATCAGATTAAGTATTCTACAGAAGACGGTTCTTATAAATACTTCGTAGACGATGGAGAAGAAGTCAACATATCCTTTGTAGATACATCACTTTGGGTTATAGTTTCAGATCAAGAGTCTTATCAATTCGAATATAATGAACAGCAAACCCCATGTTGTGCCTATGATTTCTTATTGGATTATAAAAATAAGAACAATAATGCTGTTATTGATTTAGTATTGCCCAATCTAAGATGTAATAGTGAAGTTGATCTTCAGATACAATACAGTTTAGTAGGAGGGCTAGAAGGGGATGGGGAAGTTGTCTTATATCTTGATTCATTGGCCCAGTTTATCTCTTCTGATCCTATGCCAACTAACCAAATTGGTAATAAGTTGGAATGGGACTTTCCAACCACATTGCCTTTTCTAAAACAGATAATTAATGTTACTCTTGCTATTCCTAACCAAACTTTTGTGGGTGAGGAATTAGATTTTAGGGGAGAAGTATACGTAACGGAATTTGGCCCTGAAGCTGCCTCAGTTACTGATATGTCAGGCATTGTATTATGCTCGTTTGATCCTAATGATAAGCAAGTACAACCTTATAGCGAATCGAGTTATACTAGTTTTGATGATAGTACATTAGTATTTACCATTCGTTTTCAAAATACAGGAAATGCGGAAGCCATAAATGTTGTTTTGAAAGATACATTATCCGAGTTTTTGGATGCTCAGTCTTTACGGGTTATATCAACCAGTCATAGTTCTAACCTTGAAGTTTCTCGACAAAACCCAAATTTTGTCACATTTGATTTTCCTTCTATCTTCTTGATAGATAGTCTGACCAATCCAGTCTTGTCCCAAGGATATGTACAATATAGTGTGAATATCAAAAGTGGTCTTTCGCCTGGAACAGTTATTGAAAATACGGCACATATATATTTCGACTATAACCCAAGTATCATAACCAATACTACTCGAAACGAGTTTTACTTTGACATTGATCAAGATGGTTATCTGAGCATCGAGGACTGTAATGATGAAGATGAGAACATAAATCCTATGGCTATCGAAATTCCATACAATGGAGTAGATGAAGACTGCAATGATGCCACACTTGATGATGATCTCGACCAGGATGGTTACGATCTAGTGGATGATTGTAATGATGAAGATGAGAATATAAATCCTATGGCTACAGAGGTTCCATATAATGGAGTAGATGAAGACTGCAACGATGCCACGCATGATGATGATCTTGATCAGGATGGTTACGATCTAGTGGATGATTGTAATGATGAAGATGAGAACATAAATCCTATGGCTATCGAAATTCCATACAATGGAGTAGATGAAGACTGCAACGATGCCACTCATGATGATGATCTCGATCAGGATGGGTACAATCTAGTGGATGATTGTAATGATGAAGACGCAAACATTAATCCGTTGGCTATTGAAGTACCTGACAATGATATAGATGAGAACTGTGACGGAATAATTGAAACAAGTACGAGTAATAAAGAATTTAATACGAATAAAATATTTTTATACCCAGTGCCTGCGGATGATTTTCTAACGATACATGATGATTCAGGAGAAGTGGACCAAATACAGATTTATAGTACTGCAGGTAAGCTTGTGTTAAATGAAAGAATAGGAAAAACCATTAGTATAAATCATCTTGCTACTGGCGTATACATAGTTACTTTGTATTCTAAAAATAATGAATTATTAAGTCAACAAAAACTTGCTATTTGGCGATAATCTTTGGTATAAGTAAAGAATCTTCTCACAGAAAAACATAAGACCAAATAACGAACATTGCAGATGAGGTTGGACTTGTAGTCAGTGTGTCTGCTTGATGTAATTAGAACGCTATATATAACCCGCAATAAAACCAATTTTACCCATGAAATTAAAGTAAATTAAAAAGAGAACAGGTTAGAATAATACCTTCTATAGAAAGAAAAGAATAAGCAATTACTAATTACCTTAGCTATCAATATATATAAATACCATGAAAAATATCCAATATAATATTATACGTTTTCTATTGCCGTTATTGTTACTTACTTCATGTGGCAGCGATGAAACTACCGAAGAGATGAATCAAGAAGAACTTACGGTAGAATCTATATGTAAATATTCAATTGAGTTAGATGGACAGTTAATAGAGAAAGAATTAAATTCCACGCCAACAGGTATGATCTGTAATGTATCTCTTTCTAGTGCGGGTGACGGAATAGGCTATGGAACAACTCTATTTTCGAATAACTCCGATGAGGAACTTGGATTCCTTAGAGGCACAATAAATGTTGAATTCAATGAAGTACCAACTCCAGAACAGTTTGACTCTCTTTTTTACGTTGGTTCTTATGAATTCACCGAAGAAGGCGATGAAGGAATATTAATTACATATGTATCTCCCAATAATGAAACTTGGTCCAGCGATCGCGGAACAGGTAACCAATCAGGGAGTAACTTTCAATTATTAGAAAAAGTGTCTGAAACAATATCTACTGGTTATTCTATAACTTCAAGAGTGAAATTTAACTGTAACTTATATAATGACGAAGGAGAAATGAAAAATTGCGAAGGAACAGCTACTTTGCAAGTCCTTGCATTTAAATAAGCCTAACAATAATATTTGTAAAAGTACCTATCATTTGTTTTTTCTATTCCACTGTATGGAGAGACACGCTAAACAAATAGAAGTTGTGATTAACTAAAACTGGGGGGAATTACGTTTGATACGTAAACGAATGTTTATGAATGAATGTAGAACAATTAACAAGTTTGTTTATTTGGTTACTTTCATGATTATTGCGATATCATGTGGTAACGAAAATGATAAACCCCAAAAAACTACTGATTGTGTACCAGAAATCAATAATTATGATTTCTTCATAGAAGGTGAGATAGAGGATAAGCTACTGAAATATAGACAACTAGCTTCAGCAACTTCAAGTACATCTAATAGGTACTTTTTGGAGTATAAAGAAACTTGGTTACAAGCTTATTCTGATGTTCAAAACTCCGATGGGAAATGGTTAATACGTTTTCATAATTTGAATATTGAAGCGATTGAATTGCCTTATACCTTGGAGCATTCAGAAGGAAATATTGGATGGTCTGATAGCAGTATCGATTTGATTATTCCTGATACAGATTACTGTCAGGGTATTGATAGTGGTTGCATCTTTACACTGATTCCGGAAAGAGGTAATATAATTATTACTAAAGTTTCCAATCAGATAATAGAAGGGAGCTTTAGTGGTAAAGCTATTCTAGTAAGAACGGGAATTAACCAGGGGCAAGATGAAAATTTGTACCATGAAATTGAAAACGGCAAATTTAGAATAAATTATAAAGTATAATAACTGATTCTTGCATCGTATGATCATGACCATGTTGACTGAGTGAAGCGTATAAATATTAATTAGGCGATTTTTGTAACTGGGATATAGAACAAGGATCATCATCTCGAACCATATCATTATTCCTATAGAATTTTTATTATTTATTTGAATGGTTTATATTTTTAGTAGTTTTTTTGATGCACTTGATGATTCATTGGAAATAGATAATATATATATTCCAGATTCCATTTTGCTAAAATCGAGGTTAATTTTATTTATCATTTGAGTCTTTAAAATTATTTTTCCTTCGAGTGTATATAATTGAATTTGATGTTGTCCTTGAACCTCGATAACTAGATTGTCTTTAATGGGATTTGGATATATTTTTAAGTCCAACTTTGTCTCATAGACTGAATTCGGATCTTCTCCTAGGCAGATACAGTTTTCTGTGATTACATCATTTTGAGTAGTGCTGTCTCCATCATCACATACGGTGCCAGGTTCTGGGCCATCTTGGCATACGTCGTCAGCATCACAAGTTCCATCATTATCAGTATCTTGATAGATACCGATACATTGACATTCTGAATTGACTATATCATTAATAGTGCAAACATCATTATCGTCGCATTGATCCCCGATATTTTGGTCTAATCCTGGACAATAATTGGGGTCATCTGTTCCTATACAGTTACAGTTTTCATCAATTTGATCATTAAATGTGTTTTCATTTTCATCATCACAATCCGTACCTGGTTCTGGAGAATCAGTACAGAGATCATTTGCATTGCAAGTTCCATCATTATCACTGTCTTCAAAAGTACCTATACAACTACATTCAGAATCTACAATGTCATTAACAGTGCAATCATCTCCATCATCACACATGTCGCCGATAGAAAGATTTAGGCCTGGACAATAGTTGGGATCAGTTGTCCCTTCACAATTACAATCTAGATTGACTTGATCATTTAATGTATTGATGTCTCCATCATCACACGGTGTCCCCGGCTCTGATGAGTTAGGACAAATATCCTCAGCATCACATGTGCCATCATTATCCGAATCTAGGAAAGTACCAATGCAGTTACAATTTTCATCTATAATATCATCTATTGTACAATGATCGTTGTCATCACAGAATGTTCCCGGTTCTGGAGCATCGGGACAAAGGTCTTCAGCATCGCATGTACCATCTTCATCAGTATCTAAGAAAGTACCAATACAGTTACAATTCATATCAATAGTATCATTTATTGTACATAAATCGTTGTCATCACATGATGTTCCTGGTTCTGGAGAATCAGGACAGATGTCTTCAAAATCGCATGTGCCATCTTCATCAGTATCTAAGAAAGTACCAATACAGTTACAATTCATATCAATAATATCATCTATTGTACAAAGGTCATTATCATCACAAGATGTTCCTGGTTCTGGGGCATCAGGACAGATGTCTTCAGCATCGCATGTACCATCATTGTCAGCATCTAAGTAAGTACCAATGCAGAAACAATTCATTTGGATAACATCATCAATTGTGCAAATATTTTGATCATCACAAGGTGTTCCTGGTTCTGGAGCACCAGGACATAAGTCCTCAGCATCGCATGTTCCATCATTATCAGCATCTAAGAATGTGCCTATACAGTTGCAATCTGAATCGATAATATCATCAATTGTACAGATATCTCCATCATCGCATGTTGTTCCTGGTTCTGGAGCATCAGGACACAGGTCTTCGGCATCACACGTGCCATCATTATCAGAATCTATGTAAGTACCTGTGCAGTTACAATCTGAATCTACTATATCATCAATTGTACAAATATCTCCATCATCGCATATTGTTTCTGGTTCTGGTGAATCTGGGCATGCATCTTCAGCATCACATGTACCATCATTGTCGGCATCTTGAAAAGTACCCATACAGCTACAATTTGAATCTATTATATCATCAATTGTACAGATATCTCCATCATCGCAGGCTGATCCTGGTTCAGGAGAATCAGGACATAGGTCTTCTGTATCGCATGTGCCGTCATTATCTGCATCTGGAAATACATTCAACTCATAACATACTGGGTTGGTCTGGTAACATCCATCGTCTACCACTACACAAATTTCATATTCTCCAGGATTATCAAATGTAAAGCTTGCAGTATTTCCTGGATTCGTAGTAATCCCAGCTGGTCCATTTGGTGGTCCCGGTGTTATTGTCCAAATATAATCTGCAGGGATATTAGTATCGGCGGGCTGAAATGTAAGGGTATTCCCAAGACTACAGATCACTCCATCAGAGGAGCAATCAGCGCTTATACAATCTAAAGATTCTGGATCAGGCAAAATGTCACTTCCAGAACCAGAATTAACGATGATAGTATAATCACAATACGTTCCTAAATCTCCATCGATAAATAAATAGTAATCATCGCCAGGAATCATTCCATCAATATTAATTATTATTGGGGCGTCTGGTGATTCGGCAATACCCGCACAAGCACTAGGTAGAAATTCACTAAAACTACAATCTGTATAGATTCCATATTGAATTAAACCAGTTCCTCCTGCACAATTAATAAAAGTAATTTCCAAACTAGCATTTGAAGAACCTGCAAGAAATGCAAACCATGTCATGTTCTGAGGATTCCCTGTTCCACCACAAAAGGTTGGGGGTTCATCAATAGGGTTAAATTGAGGCATTGAACTAGAGTACCCGTCTAATGCGCCTAACCCACATAGAATAGGAGCTGAGTCGCACGAGTTGGCTTGTCCACAAATAAAAGTTGTACAGTATATATGGAAAAGTAGAGTTATTAGAAATCTCTTAGAAATTATCATATCCTATTGTATAAGTGTAATTGGTATAATTAACGGGAAGATACGTTTTCTTTAATAATGTTTATTTTAGGAGTTGTTAAGTCAAATTAACTTATTGCTATTGAAGTATAGTTTTTGAAAAATAGATCATAATTTCAACAGTAAGTTTTTTTACATTAATACTCAGTAGATATTATCAGTCGTCGACATATTAGAGAGAAGTTATAAAACTAATTTTTTAGAAAAAACAGGAGGAGTATTAAATTTTATACGCAAAATAGATTTGAAAAGGAGTAGATAGAATTTTAATGTGGTGTCTAATTAATTGAATATTAGTTATTTGAAATTTTGTTGCGTTTTGTTACACTCAATTTTATTTTTATACACTCCATTATTATAAATTACTCTTAGTTGACTAATATGCAACTGAAAAAATGTGCGCCCAATTAAATTTTATTATGAATCTGGCTTTCAATACTAGATATCGGATATTTTGGATCTCTTTATTTGAGTTCTTAAAAGAAGTACAATATTTGCATGTTATTAATTTTATATAAATAGTTAATTATAAATCAAATAGATGTCCTATTTAAATTTCACTGATTGTAATGCTTCGAAAAGCAATGGTGTCTTGATTTGCAAGGCAGTAATTTTATTCGTTCTGTGCTTATTGTTTACTGAGGCAAAATCATTCAATGGGTACACGGATAGCACTATAGCCTCTCCGGCAATGTCTTACACTGCTCCCGCTGATCAATGTTTTAATTCTGGAGCTTTAACTGGGTTAACTGGGGGCAACCCTTCAGGTGGAATCTATAGTGGACCCGGCGTATCTGATGATGGAAATGGAAGTACCTATAGCTTTGATCCCTCTTTAGCTGGTGTCGGAACACATACACTTACTTATACTGTTGAGGGGAATGATTTTTCAGATGATGTGATTGTTAATGCAATCCCAGATATCTTTGTAATGGGCCTCACGGAGTTATGTTTAGGACAAACTACAGAAATAATTGCTTCAACGAGCGGTAGTTGGATGGCAAATGATCCATCGGTTGCTTCAATTGATAATAATGGAATAGTAACGACTATAAGTGATGGTTTTGCCACATTTGTATTTACAGATGCCGCAACTGGTTGTAGTTCGAATATATCGGATGTAATTACAGTTTATGAAAATCAAATAATTACAATGTCATCCAATACAACTTGTATAGATGGGATTATATCAATGACCCCATCTTCTGGTGGGATCTGGAGCTCAAGCGATAATTCTGTGGCAACAATATCGAACACTGGGCTAGTTACTGGGATTAGCGCGGGAGATGCAACATTTACATATACATCTACCACTACAGGTTGTAGTTCAGATCCATCTGATGAACTAACAGTATTTGATGGTACGACACCATTGGTAATAGGCGGAGATGAGGTTTGTATAGGAGAGACAACACAAATGTTTCCCTCAGGTGGTGGAGTGTGGGAATCAAGTGATGAGGAAGTAGCAATAATCGCCAATGATGGACTCGTTACAGCTTTAGCGGCAGGAACAGCAACATTTATATTTACAGATAATTCGACAGGATGTATTTCAGCGTCTTCAGATCCAGTAATTGTTAATGAAGTGCCAGTAGTTTCTATCAGCGGCGAAGTTCAGTTATGTCCTAGTGAAACTACACAATTGGTACCATCATCAGGAGGCTCTTGGCTTTCAAGTGACGGTACGATAGCATCAGCGAATCTTAGTGGATTTGTTACTACCTCACAATCAGGTACAGTGACTTTTATTTTCATGGAGACAGCTACAGGGTGTAACTCTGAGCCTACAGATCCGATCACGGTAAATGAAAATCCAGTAACTACTATAACTGGTGACGATGTAATATGCATAGGAGAAACTTCGCAGATGGAGCCTTCTTCTGGAGGGACTTGGATATCTAGTAATGAGCAGATTGCAACGATCACAAATTCGGGACTAGTCACTGGAGTTGACAGTGGTCCTGCGACATTTTTATTCACAGACAATACGACAGGTTGCAGTTCGGAATTTTCATCTGATATTCTCGTGAATAATAAAGCTGTAGCTACCATAAATGGCCCTGATCAAATCTGTATAGGTGCGTCAACTCAAATGTTTCCTTCCTCTGGTGGCGAATGGACATCAAATGACATTAGTAAAGCAACAATCGATAATAACGGTCTGGTTACAGCGGTAAGTTCTGGTGCTGTCACATTTGTATTTACCCTTATTGAAACAGGATGTGATTCGGATCCTTCCGACCCTGTTACCGTCTTAGAAAGTCAGGAAATTAGCATTGTTGGGGATGATGACATCTGTATAGGGGAATCCACACAGATGTCACCTTCCGAAGACGGATCTTGGGAATCAAGTAATAATAACATAGCAATGATCACAAACTCCGGCTTAGTAACTGCAGTCAATGCAGGTTCAGTCACATTTGTATTCACGGCTTTTGATTCAGGGTGCAGTTCTGTGTCTTCTGACCCGGTAAATGTAAATGAGATTCCATCCACTTCTATATCAGGGGCAAGCCAAATTTGTATTGGAGAAATTACGGAGCTATCGCCTTCTTCAGGTGGTGTCTGGGCATCAAATAACGAAGCAGTAGCGGCTGTTACGAATACAGGCATAGTTACAGGACTTGACTCAGGTTCTGCAACATTTATATTTACGGATACTGCAACTGGTTGCAGTTCAGAGTCTACGTCTCCAATTATGGTGAACGATGGGCCTTCAATTGGAATAGTAGGAGATGATGAAATATGTATCGGTGAGACGACTGAGATGTCACCTGGAGGTGGCAACTGGGAATCAAGTAATAATGCGGTAGCCACAATAGATAACGAAGCAGTAGTTACAGCGATAGGACAAGGAACAGTATCATTTATTTTTACGGATCCTGCAACAGGATGTGATTCGGAACCGTCAGATCTGGTAACCGTTTTCAAACTTCCTTCGGTTTCCATAACTGGTAATGATGCAATATGTATAGGTGAAACAACACAAATGTCACCTTCCTCAGGTGGAATATGGGAATCGAGTAATAATAGTGTAGCAACAATTACAAATACTGGTATGATCACAGGAATAGCATCAGGTACAGCATTTTTTAGATATACGGACTTCACGACAGGATGTGATTCGGAACCGTCAGATCTAGTACTTATCAAAAGCAAACCGTTAACTTCTATCATAGGCTTCGATGAAATATGCATCGGAGAGACGACAGAACTATTCCCAACCACGGGAGGAACATGGATGTCAAATGATCCTGGAATTGCAAGCATTGATTTCATGGGGATTGTTACTGGTCTTAGTGAAGGAGTCGCTTCGTTTGTGTTTACAGATTCGTCTACAGGATGCAGTTCTGACGCTTCATCTTCAATAATAGTAAATCCAAGTCCGATAATTTCAATTTCTGGAGGAGATGAAATCTCCATTGGAGAGACTACAACTTTAATACCGTCCATTGGAGGTACTTGGATCTCATTGGATGAAACTATTGCAACTATAGATAATAGTGGACTCGTCACTGGTGTCTCTGCTGGGAATACGAACTTTATATACACAAGTGTTGATACTGGTTGCCCATCTGATATATCTGATCAGATCACGGTAAATGTCCCTCCTTTTATATTTATAGGAGTTGATGGAAATTGGGAAACACCAGGGAATTGGTTTGATGGGATAGTACCGCAGATACCAATAATATTTGATGTGATTTTAATGGAGAATGTAACGTATTCTGGTGTGATGATGATGACCGTCTCAGCAAATGGATCTATAACTATCAATAATGAAGTCGTGTTTACAGTCAATAATGATTTGAAAATCGAAGATGGTGGTCTAGTTGAAAATAATGGGGGCACAATACAGATCAATGATTGATATTTATTTTAATCCATAATCTTACTTTACAAGACAAGAATTGAGGCGCTTTTGAAAAAATGTAATAACATCTTGTATACTTAACTAGAGGTGTCACATTTATATTTAGTCCATAATTTTAATGATGGTACTCCTCATTCATATACCGTTGTTCTTCATTCGTATACATTCCAATTATTCTTGATTGATGATTTATATATTTATTGTGATAAATAAATGATCACATCAATTTGTATGAGATCAATTTCTTCTGTACTTAGAATAATGCGTCAATATTTTAAGGGGTATTGGAGAACAATCATGTATTCACAATTCTTTTCAAAAAAATATCATGAAAGCATTCTATTCTTTTATTTTAATACTATTTCTTATACCATTCAATGGGAAGACTCAAGTTAATTTCAATGCAGAGGTCGAACAAAAGATTGATTCATTGTTTCTTGAATTCGAAGGTGAAGCTGGTGCAGCAGCAGCTATATTTTACAATGATAAAGTTTTATATCAAAAGGGATTTGGAATTGCCAATTTGGAGAATAATATTCCGGTGACTCCACAGAGTGTTTTTGAGGTTGGGGCAGTAGCTATGCATTTTACAGCTACCGCAATTCTACTATTAGAAAATGAAGGCAAAATTTCATTGGATGATCCAATACAAAAATACTTGACTAGTTTTCCTATGTATAAAAAGGGAGAAGTAACTATACGTCATTGTTTTCATCATTCAAGTGGGTTGAGAGATTATTTAGATCTGATAAAAATGACAGGACGAAGTCAAAGTATAGATTTTGATAATCAAGCTGGTTTTGACCTCTTACAAAAACAAAATGAATTGACCATCGAACCAGGGGCGGATTATAGATATTCCCATTCTAATTATTTAGCATTAGCACTTATAGTAGAGCGTGTCAGTGGGATGTCTATTGGTCAGTTTGCCCAACAGAATATATTTACCCCTCTGGGGATGAATAATACTTTTTACTACGAAGACAATGAAAAAGTAATTATGAACAGAGCTCTATTATATGGTAAAGACGGTGAGGAATTTAAACTGAAACAGAATTATAATTTTACGGCTTGTGGCGATGGCCGATTATATACTACTGTAGAAGACATGAGCAAATGGATGGCAAATTTTAGTTCTAGTCAGATTGGAGGTGATGAGAAATTTATGGAGAAATTATATACTAGAGGGATATTAAATAGTGGTGAAGAATTGTCATATGCTCTTGGTTTGGAATATGGAGATATGAATGGACATTCGGTTCTTGGTCATAATGGTTGGTTTGGTGGAGCAACTGCTATGTTTCTTCATACTCCAAAGGAGAACCTTTCAGTGATTACGATGGGGAATAATATAGAAAAAGGAGCTATTGGAAAAGCGGTTCAAATTAATAGAATACTATTGAGTAATATTAAACCTCTTGCAAAAGAAGAAATACCAACGGTGACAGATTTGAAAATAGAAATACCCACAAAAGAAAAAGAAAAATTCTGTGGTTCATATTTTAGTTATTCAATTGGGTATGATTACAAGATTTATATGAAAGATAATGAATTGTACCTTCATGACGGTGAACATGATGACGCTTTGCTCTCACCAATCGGTCAAGATGAGTTTAGGAAAATGTATGGAAATAATAGAACTACAATAAAATTTGGCAACGAAGGAAATAAAAAAGCCTTGTACCAGAAGTATGGTCAAAGACCTGCGATCACACTTCTTGAATTTCAACCTGTAGATCTAACGGATAAGCAGCTTAAACAATTTACAGGAACATACAATTCTGATGAACTGGATGTTTCTTACGAATTAAAGATTGAGAATGATAAATTACAAATCTTTCTTGGCGAAAAACTAATTGTCGAATTTAACCCTTTGATGGCAGATCTTTTTAATTCTGATCATAATGGATATTTAAAATTTGATAAAGGATCGAATGGAAAGGTTAGCAAATTTACAATCAATGATTATTCATTAGGTAGTATGAGTTTCTTTAAACAATAAAATATTATATAATCTGAAGTACTTAAGTGTAGATCTATCTGCAAAAAAAAAATAGGTCTCATATAGATAAAAAGTTGATTCAGCTGATTAGTTAAGCATTAAGTGAATTCGAAAAGCCTACAATACTTATTAACTATTTAGAATCCATGGATTCTAAATTGATTATTTCAGTATTTTATTAATATTAAAGCAATTTTTTCTTCACGCTTAGGAGTGAAAGACTAATAATTACGGACGTTCATGAAGATTCGTAAGGTATTACTTTGGTTCTTTCTTTTATTTTCAATAAAATGCATTCGTAAAGGTTTATTTAATTGAAATTAATATCTATGTGTAAAGGATTCTTATTATCAGCGCTATTTATCTTATCTATTTTTCAGTTTGGCTTAACTCAAGTACATGATTCACATCGAATTTATGAACATGTTCAAACGATGAAGGAGGACTTTAAAAATGAAACAAAATCGTTGTTTTCTGAGAATCGAAATTTGACCATACCTATTGATGCAGATCTGTATGTTGAGAATGCAGATTATTTAATTCTAGAAGAATCCTATGTAGACGAAATTAAAAGGCAAAGACCAACAACTCTTGTTCTTGATCTCCCGATTGATGGGCAAACTTTTCAAGTTCAGTTGTATAAAAAGGAAGTGACTACTCAAAGCTATCAAGTCAAAACAGCTTCAGGTGCATCGACTCAGAAATCGAAGTCTGTTTTTTACCGAGGAATAGTGAAAGATGTCAAGGAGTCATTTGTAAGTCTTTCTGTATTGAACAATAGCATCCACATGACTATATCTAATAGTTCTGATAATTTTGAAATCAATAAGATTAACAATAGCTTATATGCAGCTTACAAAGTATCGGACTCTAAACACTCTCAGGATTTAGGATGCTCTTCCGATAAATTGCACCAAAATGAAAATGTAAAGATAAAAGATGGGTTAGAGCAAAGATCGACTGGAGATTGTATTGAAGTGTATATTGAATGTGATTTTGATAGTTTCCAAAAGAATGGATCAAATGTTCAAAATACTGAAGACTGGGCATTGGCGATAATGAATGAAGTCGAAATTCTCTATGAGAATGAAGGCGTTCCATTAGTTGTTTCTGATATATTAGTCTATGATGTTGTAGATCCTTATGTGGGAGGCTCGACTGCTGGAGATATGCTTGGCATTATGGGAGGTGTAGTTGGAGATTATGACGGAAGACTAGCGCATGTGTTTTCTACTCGACCAGTTGGAGGAGGAGTAGCCTTTCTTAACGTGCTTTGTGCGACGAATAACGGGTTTTTTGGACCTTTTGCTGTAAGTGGAAGTATGAATACTAATATTGTTCCCTTTCCAGTTTATTCTTGGAATGTTGGCGTTGTTGCTCATGAGTTGGGACATAATATTGGCAGTCGGCACACGCATGATTGTGTATGGAATGGGAATAATACTCAGATAGATGATTGTGGTCCTGAGGCAGGTTTTAATACAAGTTGCTATGATTCAGCTAATCCTATTTTACCTCCGAGTGGCACAGTTATGAGTTATTGCCATTTAATTGGAGGTGTAGGTATTAACTTGAGCAATGGATTTGGTCCTCAACCTGGAGGATTATTACTGGATAGATACTTAAGTGCTAGTTGTGTAACTGGTGACGATTGTTTTGGATCTGGTGGAACACCGCCAATCGCAGACTTTACATTCACTCAGTTCAATTTGTGTACACCTTCGGAGGTACAGTTGACAGATCTATCTACGGGGGCACCTACGGAATTCGAATGGATATTAATTGGAGCTACACCAAACTTCTCGACGGAACAAAATCCTTTTGTAACCTATACAGAACCTGGTTTTTACGATGTTACGTTTACTGTAACGAATGCTGATGGCTCTGACGATTTAACACTTACCCAAATTATTGAAGTGATTGAATCCGCTGTCCCAGATTTTGATTTTGAACAAGTTGGAAATTCCATTTCATTTACAAATCAAACAAATATGCCAGTTGATTCTTATTTCTGGGATTTTGGAGATGGCAATGCAAGTGGTTTAGAGAATCCAATACATGAGTATCAAGTAGATGGAACGTATAAAGTCACCTTGTCGGTTGGTACTATGTGTGGAGAGTTGAGTATAGAAAAGTATGTAGATGTTTTCTTGCCTCCTACTGCTGACTTTTCAATCGATTCTGGAATCGGATGCTTACCATTAACGGTTAATTTCACAAGTAATAGTTCGAACAACACAGAAGAATATTTATGGACTTTTGAAGGAGGTACACCCGAATCATCTACACAAGAGAATCCAACTGTACTCTACGATGAAGCTGGAACTTATGATGTTATGTTAAAGGTGACCAACGATACAGGTGAAGATTCAATCACCCAATCAAGTATAATTACAGTAAATGATTCTCCTACGATAGGCTTTAACTCTAGTATTGATTTATTGACAGTTGAGTTCGAAAATATATCGACAGGACATGATACATTATTATGGGAGTTTGGAGATGGTAACAGTTCTACCCTTGAAAACCCTACATATACTTATGGAACAGAAGATACATATGAAGTGACACTGACGGTTATTAATAGCTGTGATACCGTGATAATGGTTCAGTCAATTGATCTTACAACACTGCCATCAGCGGAATACAGTGTTGATGTAACGGAAGGATGTTTGCCTCTTACTGTGGCATATAGCAATACTTCTAGTAGTAATACCAGCGCTTGGTTGTGGAGCTTCCCAGGAGGAACGCCTACCACATCGACTGAAGAAAACCCTTCCGTTATTTATGAGATGGCAGGGATATATAATGTTTCCCTGAAGGTGTCTAATGAAGTTGGTGAAGATTCTATATTGAATATAGATCAAATTTCCATATTGGACGAACCTACTGCAGATTTCAATTATACTGTGAATAATTTTATCGTTGACTTCACAGATCAATCAACCAACTATGATAATTTATCATGGAACTTTGGTGATGGTACGATGTCTACAGAAGATAATCCTGAACATACATATGTTATAGATGGGACCTATGATGTAATATTAAGTGCTACTAATATGTGTGGTACAATAGAAAAGAATCAAATTGTAATCATAAGTACACTTCCAGGAGCGAATTATTCAGCATCTACAACAGAAGGGTGTATTCCAGTTGTTATAGATTATTCAGACAATTCGACGGCAAATGTCACAGCTTGGTTATGGACTTTTACAGGAGGTACACCATCTACATCGACTGATGAAAACCCCTCTGTGTCTTATAATGAAGAGGGCGTATATGATGTTACATTAATTGTTAGTTCTATAGCAGGAAATGATACTCTCAGTATGGAGAATTATATTTCTACCCAAGATGTTCCAACAGCTAATTTTGAATTTTCATCACTCACTGATTTTGAATATACATTTAGCAATACTTCAATAAATGCTGAAACTTATGTTTGGGATTTTGGAGATGGAATGATGTCTACAGAAGAAAGCCCAACTCATGTGTATGATGGTTATGGCACCTATGAAGTAGTCTTAAGTGTGACAAATACATGTGGAACGATAGTAAAGAGTCAAACTGTAATCATAAGTACCCTGCCCGTAGCAAACTATTCAGCGTCTATTACAGAAGGATGTATTCCGGTTGTTATAGAGTATTCGGACAATTCGAGTACAAATGTCACAGCTTGGCTATGGACTTTCCCAGGAGGTGCACCATCGACATCAACTGACGAAAACCCTTCTGTAAATTACGCTGCTGTGGGCGTATATGATGTTACACTAATTGTAAGCTCTGAGGCAGGAAATGATACGCTCAGTCAAGAGAATTATATTTCTACCCAAGATGTTCCATTAACGAATTTTGAATTTTCTTCGATTTCAGATTTTGAGTATTCATTTGACAATACTTCAATAAATGCTGAAACTTATGTTTGGGATTTTGGTGATGGCACGACGTCGACAGAAGAGAACTCAGAACATACATATAGTGAAGAAGGAACCTATACAGTTATTCTTAGTGCGACTAATATATGTGGGACGACAACGTATGAAGAAGTAATCACAATAATTGAAACTTCTACTATTGATGGACTAGATGACTTTGGAGGTGTAAGCATAAGTCCAAATCCAAACAATGGAGACTTCTTGCTTTCTATGAGTGTATTAACGGCTGGCGATGTTAGTATGGAAATTTATAATATCTATGGACAAAAAGTACAAACGAGTAGTTTCCAGATTGGATCTGGTTATAATAATTTACCTATTCAGCTAAAAAATCCTACAGCAGGAACATATTTAATGTTACTGAGGAAAGAAGATCAAAGCAGTGTGATTAAATTTCTAATTTATTAGATCGCTATCTTGAGTCTAATGATTTAGATTCAAGATTGATGGATTAATTTAATCGTATAATAACCTATAAAAAGAGGATGTCTTCCATCAGGTAGACATCCTCTAAATTATTTTTATCATCCTATTTTAAGGAATACTGACTATTGCAATAAAACTTGCAATAGATTATAACATGACAACAGAAATAGGATCATTTACGTCCATAACTGAATTTTCATTCAGCATTTCAAAAGTGATTTTAACTGGTTCTGGATATATAGTTCCATCAGTATCAAATTCAGGAACTCCTAACTCGCCAGTAGGGAATACAAATGGCATTGTGAAAGTACCTAAACCTGTAGCAAATGCTCTATGCTTGTTTATCTCGTGGCAAAATATAGAACATGAAGCAACAAAAGTCCCATTAATAAGCACTTTGACACCTACAATCTTTGAAGGAGTATTTGAATAACCTGATCCAGAAATACAAAAAATACATTCCTTGTCATCTTTAGGGACTAGTAATATTTCTTTGCCTTTAATATCTGCACCTGTTCCTTGAAAAATAATTTGAGCCATTTTGTTTAATTTTTAATTGAAAACACATTTTTAATGTAATTACAGCAATAAAAATACACAGCTTGTTGACACGATTATCATTATGCGCACTAATTTTTTTTAAAGATATGTATTAACTTGGTATGAAGTGAATAAGTCCAATAAGGTAAGTTTATTTGCCTGATGTAGCCAATTCTATTAGAGATTCGCTAACTCAAATTTGATTTTTTATATGTTTGTTGACCGTGGTTTTACCCGTTGGCTATTCATTGCATTATTTGAATGATAATAATAGCTGGAAAATTGGGGAAATAATATAATGATCTACAAATTCTACTTATGGCAATATGGCTACTATTATGGATGACATGATCTTCATTTTGTGTAACGACATTTTATCTGTTAGGTTTCTGTATATTTGATTCAATGTGTAAATGGATGAATTTCAAAATCAAAAGAAATGCTAGCTGTTCAGACAAGCGAATTATGTAAATATTATGGTGAAGATTTAGGAATAAAAAATGTTTCACTTGAAATAGAAGAGGGAGAAATATTTGGTTTCATTGGGCCAAATGGTGCAGGGAAATCAACAACAATTAGAACATTGTTGGGATTAATAATTCCAACGTCAGGATCTGCTAATATTTTTGGAAAAGATATCAGAAAGTACGGTCAAGAAATAAGAAAAAACATAGGCTACCTTCCTTCAGAAGTGAATTATTATGATGAGATGTCCTCTCGTGAGTTACTGGAATATCACTGTAGGTTTTATAACATAACTGATTATTCTGAAATTAAACGATTAGCGGATCTCTTTGAATTAGATCTTGACAGACAAATAACCGATTTGTCTTTTGGCAACAAGAAGAAGTGCGGTATCATTCAATCGATGATTCATAAACCCAAATTATTAATTATGGATGAGCCTACATCTGGTTAGATCCTTTAATGCAGAATGTGTTTTTTGAAATGTTGAAGGAAGAAAATAGAAATGGGACTACTATATTTTTTAGTTCTCATATCTTATCGGAAGTACAGAGTATATGTCACCAAGCTGCGATTATTAAGAATGGTGAAGTTATAGCAACGGAAAACATACAATCGTTGCTAAAAAAACAAATGAAAAAAGTCACTTTGGTTTTTAATCAAAAACCTGTTCACTTAGAATATCCAATAGGCATTCAACAACAGGCATGGAATGACAAAATACTATCATTCGAATTTGTTGGCTCTATTAATAATTTGATCCAGTGGATGTCAGGTTTAGATCTTCGTGATATTGTATTAGAAGAACCTGATTTAGAATCAATATTTATGAATTACTATTAATATGATATTGAATAGAAATTTATTCGCCAAAGAGCTCAAACGAAATAGAAAGAACTTAATGATCTGGTCTGCGATTGTTATTGGGTTTACTATATTGGTATTATCCATTTTCCCGTATATGAAAGAGATGGGAGATGAAATGGGACTAATGATGAGTAAACTGCCAAAAGGGATGACCAAGGCAATGGGGATTGATGCGGAGACCTTTAATAGCATCCTCGGGATGTACAATACGTATTATGGAATATACATAGTTGTATTACTTTCGATTTACGCTGCATCTACAGGGGCGATTATAATTTCTAAGGAAGAAAAAGACAGGACAGCTGAATTTCTATTAACAAAGCCAATATCTAGGAAGAGTATTTTCGGCACTAAGATTTTAGTTTTATTCACCTTAGCAATTGCAGCTTATTTAGTACAGACGGTTACCGCGCTTATTTTTGTGATAGCGTTAGGTGAAGATCAGGTCAAATGGTCAATATTTATGACAATGCATACCCATGGTTTAGTATTGATATTGTTTTTTACTTGTGTAGGCCTCTTTCTTTCAATGTTACTTAAGCCCAAGAAGAACTTTATGGGGATGACTGTAGGAATCGTATTTGGCTCTTATTTTTTAAATACGATCGCCAAAGCTGCGGATGCGGTTAATTGGATTGGGTATATCTCTCCTTTCCATTATCTAGATTTTGCAGTTTCTGATCTTAATTATAGTATAAACTTTCCTGTAGCTGTAATGATGCTTTTAGTCAGTATATTATTGTTGTTTTTCTCATACAGAATATACGAGGGAAAAGATATTAGTGCATAACGAATTTAATTATCGGAAGTCTTAACCAAAAGATTAATGATAAGAATATATTTTCTTAAGCACTACCTCCAGTTACATCACTTCTGTCATTCGAGATTATTAAAAATGGAGGCCACCAAATGATGCGGCAGCCCCCGAAACTATTTTATTTGTTAGTGGTTAGAATTTACCGTTTTGGTTTTTCCAATCTGAAACAGAAGGAATCGGTTCAATCACATCCCAATGTTCTACAATTTGACCATTTTCGAGACGGAATAAATCATAAAATGAAGTAGCATCACCTTTGCCAAATTTACCTTCACTCACAGAAAGAACAAAGTTGCCTTCGCCTATAACCATATGAAGTTTATCGTACTCCATTACTAATCCGTTTTCTGCAAAGTATTTCATTGCAGCTCCAAAACCTTCTAAGCCATCAGCTACTGCAGGATTATGTTGAATGTATTTAGTTGGATTGATGTAGACTGGTGTTTTTTCGCCTTCATGCTTTAGTAATACATCAGTTACAAATGAAGTTACTATTGCTTTATTGGCGACTGTTTCATCCTTATCCATGATATCAGTATGACCATCTGTTTGAGTTCTTCCACTTGGGTTAACTGGTTGTATTTCGATTAGATTATCCCAATGTTCGACGATTAGATCATTTTCAAATCTAAAAATGTCGAAGCCGATCTTAGGTCCAAAAAAATCGTATATCGTATGTGTAAATACATAGTCACCATCCTCAAATGCTCTGATCACATTAGCTTTGAATCCTCCAGGGGGTGCATGTTGCATAACTGCTCCAAAACCAGCAAGCCCATCCCCAACGCCAAGATTGTGTTGAATATACTTTTCTGGGTTGATGTAAGAGATTGGTGTTTGATCGCCAGTATTAAAACTGTTTAATAGTGCGACTACTTTTTCTTTTTTTGTCAAGTTCATTGTTAATAATTTATAACGTCCCATAATCACAGAGGATTGATCCATCTTCTGCATAAATTTCTTTGATGTCGGATCTGCCATAAATGCATCCAAAGAGGCATCCGAATCCTCTTTGTTTGTCCAGAAAACAGCAACTGCTTGCTTTCCTTTTTTATCTACTCCTGTCATTCTTTGTAAAAACCCTTTTCTCTTTCCTGTGAAATCTGTCTCAACATTTTGGTTGAGGGCATTGAATTTTAATATATCTGCCCCTTGTTTTACATCAAATGACATGACTTCTACAAACTGACTCTTATCAGCACTGAAAGTTCTATCCATTGCAAATCTTGACATATTCATTGTAGGGCCATCAATCATCTGAGCATAATCAGTAACAGATTTGTCATTCATGAACTTGCTCATCGATGCTTCAGCATTTGACATTTTATTCCAGAATACGATTACTACATATTCTCCTTTTTCATTTACCCCACTCTGACGCCTAATGAAACCAGGCTGTTTGCTAGTGAAGTCACTTTCTATTGTTGCATCTCTAGAATTGAAAACTGTTGGGTCAACATTGGAATTAATATTGAAAGTGGTCACTTCCATTATAGTTTTTCCATCAATAATTGATGTTTCGGATTTTATTAATTGATTGGAATTTTTGTTTGTTGTGCAATTGCTGAATAGCATCGCAATAAAGACAAGTATAGGGACGGTTGTGTATTTCATTTAATTCTGTTTGTATGATTAAAAATCTAAAACAAAATTACATGATGCTTAAAGGGAATGAATGGTTATAATAGTCCTTTTGAGTGTCAAAATGGGAAGTTTCTATTGGGAGGACTTTCTGAAAACTTCTGGAGAGTAGCCAACATATTTTTTGAAATATTTAAAAAAGTTGGCAGGATCGTCAAATCCGGCCGAATAAGCGATCTCCTTAATTGGTTGATTAGTACTGATTAGAAGCCTCTTGATTTGCATAATGGTTATTTCATCTATGAATGTTTTGGCAGATTTATTTACGACAAGTTGGACAATATTATTTAACGTTTTAGTTGAGTACCCTAGCCTAAGGGCGTAGTCTTTTACCTTTTTTGTAACGAAGCAGCTCTCTTCTACCATTGACTGAAATGATAGGAACTCTTCTAAGTATTTTTTCTTACTTGATAATTGTCCGTTTTTTGATTTAATACGATACAACTTTGTAATCATCATATGTAGCGCACTTCGGGTAATACCAATCGAATATTCATCTTTAAATTCTGATTCCCATTCAATTTGTTTTACCAGGGTGGCTAAATTGGAAAACTCTTCAGTGTTACTGTCTAACTCTATTTTTGGAAAACTCAACAATTCATTGAATAATTGAAATGATTTTGTTGCTTCCAGTTTATTCAAATGGCTTACAATAAATTCCTCAGTAAATAATAGCAAGTATCCACGTACATTGGTACTTATAATGAACTTATGTATCTGGTCCTTTCTTACCAACAGTATTGTGCCTCTCTGATACTTGTAATCCGTGAAATCAATGGTGTGTTGTCCTTCACCATCAGTTATGAAAAAGATGATATAAAATTGGACTATGTGGTTTTTGAAGATGTCATGATCCAAACTTCTATTTAGCAGCTCTTCTATACGAATGGACTCAAAATATGATTTGAAATTAGTACTGTTATTGAATTTAATATGTGGAAATTTTTCTTTCATTTGTCTTTGAGTGACTACAAAGTTATAAGTCGAACAATAAGTTAAGTTGAAATGATAGCAGAGGGATCATATAAATTCTCAATCTAGTAGTAAGCGAATATATTTATTCTTTATGTAAACACTGAGATCTTTAGTTCTTTGATTCAATGAATAATAAGAAAGAATTAGAAATTGATGGATTAGGGTGTTTATATGTTCAATATTTAATTTGTAGTTTCAGCTTTGTTCTAACAATAAGAAATCAAAATTGTAAAATTGATGAGGACTTTTATACACTACTTTTTACACTTTGGATTCCCAATCGTTATAGCATTTTTATTTTTTAGACGAGATTGGAAAAAAGTGTATTTAATCCTTATTGCTACAATGTTGGTTGATTTAGACCATATATTTGCTAATCCAATTTTTCAAGCAAATAGGTGTAGTATAAATTTTCACTTCTTGCATACATATTATGCAATGTTAGGTTATTGTGTATTGCTTTTTCTGCGTAAGCCATTTAATATAATCGGAATAGGATTACTCTTTCATATGATGACTGATTTTATTGATTGCCTTATGATGTACTCGAGTTGTAAAACTTGCTTGGTTGATTCACCTGCGTTAAAGCTATTAAGTGGAACAGCAAGATTAATTGGATTGTGATTTTATAATAAGAATATAGAAATGATATAGATACCTAGACTAGTAAATAAAATGGTCGAAAACTTACGTTTAATGAGTGTAAAAATGAGTGATTGTGTGTATTGCTCTTATGTACTTAAATAAAAAACTATAGCACAACAAGTTATCAAAATGAAATACAGCCTTACATACTATATCACTTTATTGGTCATTAAACTAAAAGGTGTAAAAAGAGACCTTAGCAAAGATCCAGTCGATTTTAAAAAGATTCGCAAGGAGGATATTCATCAACCCGGAAGTAAGTATATTAATGAATTTGTTGTGAGGAATTTTAGAATACAAGACTCATTAATTACTGAAATTGGTAAGGATAATAATTTCCCTAAATTATTGATTTTTATCCATGGGGGAGCCTTTATCTCTGGTCCGGGAAAACATCATTGGGATACGATCAAAGAGATCTCTCAGCAAACAGACTACACTATATGGATGTGTGATTATCCTAAAGCCCCAGAGAATAAAATTGGAAAGATATCCGATAATATTGACTTAGTTTACAAGAGTGCCCTAGAGCTGTATGATGCTAATAATATAATACTTATTGGAGATTCCGCTGGCGGAACATTAGTCGCAGCACTTACTCAAAGGTTAATACAGCGTAATATTGTATTACCGAATAAAATCATCTTAGTCTCTCCAGTGATGGATGCCACGATGTCTAATCCAAAAATAGAGGAAGTAGACTTGATTGATCCAATGCTTTCTAGGATAGGTGTCAGAAGCGCAAAGAAGATGTGTGCTGAGAATGAAAATTTATCGGACGCAAGAATCTCACCTTTAAACGGAAACTTTGAAGGGTTTCCAAAAACAGTCTTATTTTTAGCGGAATATGATGTCACTTATCCAGATCAATTATTGGTCGTTGATAAACTACGTGAGGCAAAAGTAGACATTGAAGTAATAGAAGGGAAAGGGATGCCACATATATGGCCATTTTTGCCAGTGATGAAGGAGGCGAAAGTGGCGCTATCTCAAATTATAAGTTTTTTGAGATAAACTATAAAATATCAGGTGATATGCAACAAAGAGACATTATAAAAGATGAAATCGAACAACTAGGCAGAGCCATAGGGAAATTAATAGCCAACTTCATAGGTTTAAAAACCACAGGAAATGTTAGTGAGGCCATCCAAATAACAAACACTGAATTGCAATTAGAGTTAGATATAGATATTGACAAGTTAACTCGATTGGAACTACTAGAGTTAGAAGAATACATAGATTCCAAGAACCTTACAGATCTTCATTTAGATCAACTAGCAAGTTATGTTTTTGACATAGGAATGCATGAAAAATCTACTAGTGGTGATTCTCAAAAATGGTTTGAAGCGGCGACAAGATTGCTGGAAATTGTGGGGCTGAAATCGGATACAATTACATTATCTAGAATAGATTTGATCGGGAAGATAGAGAAGGAATTGAAAAAGGGTTGATGTTTACAAATTAACTATAATAGTGGGAGGATGTCTGGTCCAAAATCAAGCCAAGACTACTGATGGTGAGACTGCATCTATAAATAAAAAAAATAATGGCTGGAAACGACCCGCCAGAAATAAAGGTCGAATTAAGTGATCCAAACACTACATATTGGAAAGGAAAAGAAATACAAGGTGGTCGTAACTGATTCGGAAGATGGGAGCACATCGGATGCTACATTGGATCCGTCGAAAGTAAAAGTCACTAAAACCTATTTTTGCTTCTTTTAGAAAGGTTTCAAATCGGCTTTTTATAGTTGGAATCTTGACATATAATTTGTGGTATCTTCAAACCTTAATAGTAAACTAAAAATGCGATACTTTCTACACCTAGCTTACGATGGTAGCAATTACCGAGGATGGCAAAGACAAAAGGGTACACCAAACACCATCCAAGAAGTGATAGAACAAAAGCTCTCACAAATCTTCAAGGAAGTAGTGAGTGTATATGGTTGTGGACGCACCGATGCTGGAGTCCATGCCAGCCAATATATCATGCAAATAGACCTTGATGAAGCTCCTTCATTCGATTTGAAATTTCGACTTAACAAAAATCTACCCGATGACATCGTAGTCTTTGAGATCTTCGTTGTGAACGAAAATCAAAACTGCCGATACAATACGGAGTCGCGCACCTATGACTATTTCATTCACTGGAAGAAAGATCCTGTACTCATGCGTTACAGTTCCTTCTATGAGGATTTGATAATAGACTTCGATCTGATGAGAAAAGCTACAGAACTCATACTTAGCACAACGGACTTCAGATCGGTATGTAAACAACCAGACCTATATAATAATACGATATGCCAAATAAGCAATTGTGAATTATTCGTCAATGAAAAAGATGAACGATTACGATTTACCATTACGAGTAATCGATTTCTACGAGGCATGATCAGGCTGTGCATATTTTACCTGCTGGAAGTTGGTACTGGTAAAATGACATTAGAGGAGTTTGCGCAGATATTAAAACAAGAAAAAGAATTGAAAGAGAAAGTGCCAGCTTTTCCGAATGGTCTTTTTCTTAGTAAAGTTGAGTATCCGTTTTTAGAATTGAAGGAATCACATCAATTGATTAGGATGCTGAAAGTAGGGTTAGAGTAATGGAAACGGGTTTAAGTAAGACACTTTTTAGTGAAATAAACAAATATGTAGGATTAAGTTTGTGACTTGCATTAACCTTCTGACGTCTAAAAAGCATTACTTAAATAATTAAATAAAAAAACATGTTCGAAAGTCTTAAACGTATAGCAATGCAGAAATTAGTTGAAAAAATGGCTTCAAATGCATTAGGTGCTGCAGATACTTCAGCTGCGGCAGAAGAGGGTGCAAGTGCAATAATGGATTCAATAAAGTCAAAAGTGGCAGGTGGTAACATTGGTGATGTATTGGAAATGTTTAAAGGAGGAAACCTTGAGAACAATGGCATATTTGGCGAAGCAAAAAGCAAGCTAGCATCAATCCTAGAAAGTAAAGGGATGTCAAGTGAAGAAGCACAAGGCGAAGCTGAAAGAACTGCACCAGACTTAATCGCTGGTTTAAAGGCAAAATTTGACTCGAAAGAGGAAGCTGATCAAGAGTTTAATCTTGAGAGTTTAGCGGGAATGGTTCCTGGTGACCTGTTGAATAAGGCACAAGATCTACTTGGTGGAAACGCTGGAGATCTGCTTAATAAAGCAAAGAGTCTTTTTTAATAAGTAAAGAAATCGTTTAGATGTAAGCCGCTTCATATAATTATGGAGCGGCTTTTTTATTATAAATTAAGGTCATTTATTAATGATTTTCTTAACAATACAATGTCTATGAGTAGTTTGTAATTTGTTCTGAATTCTGACCAGGCTCTTCTTTTATTTAGGAAATTATGAATTGGGCATCCAGTGATGTATCACATAATTACGCGCAAGGTAAGTTTACTTAATGAGGAGGTGTACGATCTTGCCTGCAGATGATATTCATGGAACACAATAGTTTTTCTTATAAATTGAATTTGGAATTCAGACAATTTAATAGGAACCCACCCGAAAGTTATGGTTGTTGTTTAAGTCGGAAACTTTATGACGTTTTTGTAACTTATAAGAAAGGAGATACTTTTCATAAATAAAAGAGTATCCCAATATTCCATTAACTTTGAATCTCAGCGGGTTGACCGTCTGAATGCATAAATACATAAAAAACAAATCATGAAATTAAACTTACTCTCTTGCGATGCTGCAAAACCTGATAGAAGAGCAATCTCTCGTTGTATTGCTGAGATCGCGATTGGTGTCGACGAATATACTGCTAGTGAACTTACAGGTATAATACTAGATGGTGATCCAGTGGATATAGAGTTAGGAGATGATAATACCAGCTCTGCGTTTAGAGCATTGCGAAAGTTAGGTATTGATTATGAAATAGTAGAGTGATTAGCTTCTCGAGAAGGTCAAAGGAATAGCCAATGAATTTTAGACTATTTTAGATAAGGTCGAGAGCTTATTGTTCCTGTTGATTAAGAAATTTAATCCAAAGATTATTTTGAATCGTGGGACTTCTTTCTTAGTTTGAGTAAGTCCAAAAGAAAAGCAATTCTGAAATGGATTGTGTATGCTAAGCTCAGAAATATAAAAGCAAAAAAGATTCGGGAGACAGCTGAGTTAGCGAATAAGACTTAAGACTTAAGCAATTTTGATAGTAAGTAATCTTACTATCATTTACAACCTTGTTGCAATTAGAAATGAGGTAATCTTATTGCAAATTAATATATGGATAAACAAATCAGTCGGAAGATAATTCAAATTTGCGATGATAAAATCGTCAAGAAAGGAGATAATGTTGGACTTTCATTCTATGCATTTTTTGCCAATAAAAATGATAATCCAGAATTATTAATGGAAGTCGCTGAATGGTGGATTAAAAAGCACAAACTTGATCACTTTGAAAAAGCCGTAAAAGTCAAAGGAATTGTTCAAAGCGAAATGATGTAATGACTTCGGTCCAATAAGGTAGTTGTATATTGCAAAATCAAAATGACTAGACAATGGGATTTAACCTATCAGGATTAGCTATAAACAAGAATTACGAAAACGATTTCGAAGACTTACAAGAACAACTTGGATGGAATCTTGAGAAACAATCTGATATAGACTTTGCAACAGCATCATCGAACTGGACAGAAGACGGAATCTGTGATGTTTATTTTACAGAAAAAGGAACTTTGATATTCATCAGTATGGATATGTGTGCTGAATCTTGGGGGTTAAAGAATGACAATACACTTACCTTTGCCCTATCTGAAACGTCTATGGCCTTCAGCATCAACTATTGTGAGAATGGTGTACTGAAGCGCTCCATCATGGAAGTAAATGATGATAGAATGCAGGATGAAGGAGAAAAACTTGGAGTTGAGGTGCGATCTGAAGATGCCTCAGAAATTATTTGGAATCAAATTGAAGTAATTATAGGCAAGCGTTTTTGGGATATTGAACAAGAAGAAAAAGCGATTAGGTATATATTCGGTAAAACAAAAGTTGCGGAAGTTAAAAAACAACAACCAAAAACTCAGGCAGAATCTTCTATACCCCCAAAAAAGATACCAGTGAAAACTAAAAAGTGGTGGGCATTCTGGAAATAAATTAATATTTCGATTTCCTAAATGCCAAAGTGTTTTAGCTGTGTTTCAAATTACTTCAATATCAATACTTTCTTATTAATTATTGATCCATTCTTAAATGATATTTTCAATATATGGGCTCCATTTTTTATATGGGACACATCAAGAGACTTACTCTCAGGTGAATAACTTCTAATCAACTGACCGTTTATTGATACAATTTCTAACGACTCTATTTGTGATTTTACATCAGCGATATCTAAATAGAGTTTTGATACTACAGGGTTAGGGTATACCTTTATATTTTTTAAATTTTCATCGAATACATTAGAGAACAGAAAATCAGCTAAAGATTGACAGCCATTGTTATCAATTACTGTTACAGTCTGAATATTATCAACTGTATCGATAGTAATGTTGTATGGCTCGGCACCTCCCGTAACATTAACCTCATTTCCGATGAGATCAATAACGATTATATCTGGCTGTATCACTTCGAAATCCTCAGTTTTTGAACATCCTAAGCTATCAATCACGATTAAAGTATATGTGCCTGAGGCTAGATTGTTGCTGTCTATAGAATCGGTGCTTATAGAATCACTGTTAATGTTGTATGTATAATCATTCCCAGATCCACTAGGCATAAAAGTAACTGAACCATTATCACCATAACAAAATGGATCTGTGACTTCAATAATGAAACTGATTATCTCAGATACAGTGATAAGAATTTGATCTTCAGCTTGACACCCATTTACATCTGTAACGATTAGGCTTAGTATCCCGCTTTGCGAAACGACTACAGTTTCTGAGGCACTCACTACAAGGCCATCCATAACCCATGAATATGATTCGTAACTTTCATTAGTGAATAATGTCGTGGATGAGCCACTGCAAATACTTGCTGATCCAAGAATACTAACTGTAGTTTCAAATATTTCAACCATAATGCTGGTATCTTCAGAACATTGATCCAAGTCAGGAACAAATGAATACTCAAATTGACCAATTTCGGATGCATCTATTTCTATAGGAAACCAAGCTCCGTTTACACCGTTGTCAGATGTAACTGGCAGAAGGTTTGCTTCATTACTTCTGCAATATTGTGCCTGAAAACTAAATTCAGGAGAAAGAAATTCGTCCAACTCAAAACAATCAGTTCCATAGTATAAAATGATAATATCACTCAATGCTTGTTCTATTTTAGCTGCTTTTGCTTCATCATAAGTTTCTGCAGTCAATTGATACCAGCCCGCTCCAAAATCAAATTGGTCTCCTGTATAATTTAGAAAATTTGGATATAATTCATTTCCAAATTCAACAAACTGATCATAATTTGTTGGTATTAAATCTCGGTATTGATGTAGTTTAGATTTTATAGACATTGGCAATACAAGGTTGTTTTCTGCCATTCGTTGTGCTAATGCATCTTGATTATTTGGATGTAATCCCCAGAAATGAAATAGAGGCCTAAGATCCACGTCTGTCGCTTTGGACATTCTAAATATACGGTCATCTTGATCTTGATTGTTTACTGGAAATGGAGAACCCATTTCAGCGGCATCACTTTCGGACTGCCAAAATTTCTCCAATGCTTCCCATCCGTATAAGTCTACGATATCTACATAGTGTGCATACCCTCGATGTTGATATCTCACTTCATTCTTAGTGCAACCACAAGTGTTTCTTGATTCTCCTTCATGAAATGTATCTGCGACTAAACGAGTCCTCGTCGTATTGTCTTTTGTTGATGTATAATTATAAGATGGTCCAAACGATTTCTCAAATGCTTCATCTAAAGAATAACCGAAACATTTATTTAGTACTGGCACATATAGAAAATTTACTAATGCTTCTGTCTCTCCCACAAACTTCGAAATCGCTACTTCATGTCCTAGTTCATGAAAATGAATATCTTGATCGTACTGAGGACCTTTCAAAATATTATGATTTGGTAGGCCATTTGTATCGCTATTGGGATTATATGGTGTATTTGACATTGGGTACCCAGGATGGTATGCAGAGCCTCTAATGACCACATCAAATTGCAAGTAATTCTTATGCCTATCTGTGATTCTTGGTCTACCTAATAAATCAGATACAGCATCCATTGATTTATCCCATTGTTCCAGCAGTGTTTTAGGATCTTCAAATTCGTAAATCCAACTGGTGGGTATCTGCATCATAAATTTATCGGTCTCAAAATCAGTCCAAGGAGCTGCATGTTTTCGTTCAACATCAAGCCAATCTGACATTGATGTTTCATGGAAGGTTTTTTTAGAGTAGAAGGGAGATCGCACCACATTTTTAAGAGTGATGTCCAAAATTCCTTCATCTACTCCCAATGGAATCTCCAAATATATTCCGCCACCTAAAGGATGTGCAATCTTAGTCTTAGTTTCATTGACATCATATGTAATCGAAACTCGATCAAGTCGATTGTATCTATTCTTATTATCCAAGTTCCAAAAGTGAGCCCCCACTCTTATTTTGATTCCTTTTTCTAATAATGCATCAGGGAGTGTAATCTCTGCGATACTTCCAGGAGCTAGATAGCACCCAGTTGGCCGTACAACATTTGGGTTTCCTATTTCAGCCCAAGGTTGAGATCCAGCTGCGAGCAAGTATGAGCATTTAATTCTAGCATTTTCGATGATGTCGGAATCCTCAGGAATATCGACAAACCCAGGGAAATAGTGAGACGTCTGGAAATATTTTCCGTCTAGCAGGTCTTCATCTTCCATTAACCAAGTTTGATTATAAGTATGATCAATAAGACCTTGATGAATTGATATTATATTTCTGTGCAAGTTTAATCCATCAGATGTGTATTGCCTATTGAATCCATTTTGAGTATTGGCAGTTGTAAATAAAGCACCAAAAGTCTCCTCAAATAAGTCCAATAGTTCAAAAGACTTTGAAATTGATTCCGTGTCAGTAGACAATACTTCCATATGTTGGATTAGTATATCATGGTTCTCTACAAAGTCAGCGTCGGCCAATAATATCTCACCATTGATATGATCCTTTAAACTTGTGATAACTTCTAGGTACTCTTGTGATGCGATCTCTGCACTAGGACTTTCTATAAGTACTAAAAAGCCTTCGGAAACAGCATAATTTATAAATGAAATCGAGAGAAATGTAATGCAAACAAGCTTTTGGAGTGTGTTAGACATAATAGATATTTGAAGGTTTTAGTAGGATTCAAAATTCCTTTTGACAAAATACAAATTATTGACTTAGCTATTGATTGAAAAAGTTGGAAATGTTTTAATAAATTGAATATCAATCTTTAATTATAGCAGTTGAGTTAGTATGGTTGATTTATGAAGAGAAGATAAAGACGATTCTAAAATAGATCACTAAAATTGGCAATTATCGAACTTCATGAACTTAGAGTCAAAAGACACTAAAGAAATATAGAAGATTATCCGCTAAACCCAATACCTAACAGCGGCAAGCGGAACGGAGGTATATTACCTTTTTTACTTGTTAATTTGAAATTAATGAAGAAAAGATAGAGTTAAATTGGTAGTAGATAATTAAATAGAATTGTCAATATATTATTAATCTTACCGTTTATTAATAAAGTGAGATAATGAAAAGGAGTGAGTTTTTAAAAGTATGCGGAATTCTAGGTGTAGGTATTCCTCTTCAAACAGCATTAATCTCATGTAAAGAAGATAATTTAACTGGCAATGAATTCACTGGTAAAGTGATAATAATTGGTGCTGGTGCAGGAGGGCTTTCTACCGGATATTTACTGCAACAATTAGGAGTTGATTTTGAAATACTTGAAGCTTCTTCTAGATATGGCGGAAGGATGAGAATTAATACTGAATTTGCAGATTTTCCCATTCCACTTGGAGCGGAGTGGTTAGAGACGGATACTAGTATATTTGAAGAAATAGTTAATGATTCTTCAGTTTTAGTAGATATAGAAACTATCGCTAATTCACCTGACCGTAAATTTGTTAATTCTTCTTGGTTTAGTTTCTATGAAGAGTATATAGTACCATCAATATCTACTAAAATAGTTTATAATACTATCGTTGAGTCCATTGATTATTCTGGAGAAGGAATTGTGATAAATACTCAAAACGGAGAATATTCTGCTGATAAAGTAGTTGTAAGTGTTCCACTTAAAATATTACAGGATGGAGATGTCAGTTTTATTCCGAGCCTGCCAGAAGACAAGTTGAATGCAATATCAAATTCCAAAATCTGGGAGGGTTTTAAAGCTTTCTTTGAGTTTTCGGATAAGTTTTATGGTGACGAATATGAGTTTGAAATCAATCCAGCTTCGGATGGAGAAAAGATATATTATAATGCTGCATTTGGACAAAACACAACAAAAAATATTCTTGGATTATTTACTGTAGGGAATCCTGCGGCCGACTTTATAGTATTATCTGGAGACGCATTGAGAGACTATATTTTAGGTGAGTTAGATGCAATTTATAATGGTCAAGCAACACCTAATTATATAAAACATGTTATTCAAAATTGGAATGACGAGCCATTTATTAAAGGTGGATATATGGCAGATAATGCCGATTCTCAAACGGTAAAAAAGCTTGGTGAATCAGTAAATGGTAAAATATTTTTTGCTGGTGGAGCTTATACAAAAGGAGAGGATTGGGTCTCAGTTCATACAGCGGCTAAGTCTGCGAAGGTGGCTGTTGAAGAATTAATAAATTAGAATCAGAATTTGATAATAAAGTAGATCTTTGATTAAATGAAACAAATCCTCTTAACAAGTCTCCTTTTGCTAATTGCATATACTGTCTTTGGTCAATCTGAAGTTCAAATTGATAAAAATAGCAATAAGAAAAGTTTATACATTTATTGGGGATGGAATTGGGATAACTTCAGTAAGTCTAATATTAGTTTTAAAGGTGTTGATTATGATTTTACACTTAATGACGTAATCGCAGACGATAAACAGGCAGAGTTCTCGCTAGAAACTTATTTTCATCCAGGTAAATTTACAATTCCTCAATACAATTTTAGAGTAGGGTATTTCTTTAAGGAGGATTGGGACATATCATTCGGTGTAGATCATATGAAGTATGTAGTTCGTCAAAATCAAGAGGTAGGAATATCTGGCTATATCAACGATGATGAATCTATATATAATGGGGTTTATGATAATGATAAGGTTTTAATTAAAGAAGATTTTTTAATACTAGAACATACAGATGGGCTTAACTATGTGAACGTTGAACTAAGACATACTGATAAAATCATCAATAGAGGCAATATCACAGCAAGTTTAAGAGAAGGCATTGGAATAGCAGCTTTGATACCAAGAACTAATGCTACGTTATTAGGAAATGAGAGACACGATAAGTTTCATTTGGCAGGCTACGGATTAGGTGCTATGATCGGTGTAAATATTACTTTTTATGATAAATTCTTTGTCCAGTCGGAGTTGAAAGGAGGTTACATAGGACTTCCTGATGTTCGAACGACAAACTCTGCATTAGATAGAGCAAGTCAAAATTTCTTTTATTCTCAGTATAATATTGTTTTTGGAGGCATTATTAAACTGTGACATAACCATAAGGAATCAAATTCAATTTTACTAAGACCATTTGGGTATGGAAAGCCGTTTTTTGTGATGACAATAGTAACTTCATGCAATTGATGAAGAGTTGGAACCTCTTTGGTAAAAAAAATATTTCCATCATATTTAAATGATGGAAATATTAAGGTGTTAAATAGTTATAAACTATTTATTCGTTCCATTACTGCTATGGCAAGTTCATAATGATCCGCTTTCGAATTGTTAATAATTGGTTCTAGGTATTTTTGCACTTCATTCAAATTTCCTTCTTTTAGATAAGTTAAAGCCATATACCAATTGGCATGATGTTGGAGTCTGAAATCTTGGGCTTCAATTATTGGCAAAAATTGTTTTCGCGCGTCATTTAATTGGTCAAGTTCTAGGTGACAAATCCCTGCTCCCAATCGCATTCGAGAATTTGTTGAATCTATTGACAACAATTTGTGAAAAAATGGTAATGCCTTATCGTAATCTTTATTTCTGTAGAATTCATTCAGTTGTAGAATTGCTTTTTCTGCATTTAAATCTCGACTTGCAAGACGAAGTGGTGCAGGTTGGTAATATTCTTCGAATGCAATTTGAGTATTGAAATCGTCATTGTTAAAAAGAAATAACCCCGATGTAATTAAAAGCACTACACTTGCTGCGACACTGCCCCATTTTGGCCAAAGTTGAATTTTTTTCGTTTGTTTTTCACTTTGCTTTTCACTTTGTTCACTACTTTCGAATTCTTTGTGAATACGCTTTAAACGATCTTTTAATTCTTGTCTACCAGAGTGTTTTGTACCATTAATAGCCATCTTTCGAAAAGATACCTCTTCTTGCAAAGCTGGATCATGAGCCAAGGTGTTTTCAAAGGCTTCTTGATCTTTTGGGTTCAATTGACCGAGTAAAAACTCTTCTATTTGTTCTGTTATATTATGTGACATGATTTTCTTTAATTTTTATGACAAAACGTCCTTAAGAGCTTTTGACTTGTTTAGTAATTTACGCAACATCTTGAGGCTATTTGATTTTTTGTTTCGGGTTACAAAATCGTTTGCAAAACCCATTTTTTTAGTAACCTCTTTGGTTTTTAATCCTTCAAAATAATAGTAAATTAAAATTTGTCTGGCATCCTCACCAATCTGTTCAAGCAGTTTTGCAACAAACGTAGATTGTTCGTTTGTTTCCAAAATTTCTGCAATGTTTGGAGGCAATTCAATAGTCGGCAAAGTATCCTTTGCATTTAAATGCTGTTTACGACGACCCAGTTTTTTCAACCATAGATTTCTACAAATCGAGTAGACAAACGTCTTAATTGAGCAAGTTAATTGGAAGTAAGGTTCTCTAACCTTATCATATAGAACAATTAATGCATCTTGAAAAATGTCTGCTGCATCAGCATCATTACCGTTATTGTTCTTTATGTAGGAACGTATCATTGGATAATATTCCCTATAAAGTTCGGCAAATGCTTGATCGACTAGTCGATCATCTGTGGCTTTTAGTTTTACTATAATTTTTATCATTTTCAATTACTCTTTTCAATGATTCAAGTCTTTATACGCAAAATGGAAAAAGTATAACTGCATAATATGATTTTTTTGAAAAATACTTTTTTCCATACCCAACTAGAGGTATAATGTTTTAGATTATTTTATTTGCTTAAGTCTATTTTTTACTGGCTATGGTTATATAGTTCAATTATTGATTTGTTGATTGATTTAGTCAAAATATCCACCTTCTATATGTGGATGATCTAATTTGATACATATATATAGCATTGTTTCCCTGACCAATGAAGAAAGATAAAATATGTGGAAAGAAGGGGGCTAAGTGAATATTTAGAAATTTAAAAGCAGCTAAGAAGTCCACCGAATCTATATCTCCCCATATAATTTATAAAATATGTCAAAGTGGGATAAACCCCGTCGATGCTACATTTAGACTACATTAATAGTAGATGGAAAAATGTTTTTCTCAATTTTCAGATTATACTTTCTTCCTTTTAAGTATAAAGAAATGTAAGAAGTAATTTAGGCCTAAAGCACTTCAAAAAAGATAAAGGCATCAACGTGCAGAAGACACCTTTATCAGAAAATAATTTTGTAACTATAAATTTAATTAAAATGAAAAACTTATCATTAAGTATTCTACTATTTTTTTTAGGATTTTTAAATATCAACGCTCAAACTACAGATTTTGAATATATAAGTAGTAGTGAGTCTCCTTATGAAACATCTACTAATTCAGAAGTTTTACGAAATACTTCAGAGACATATGCTCGACTGACTTGGCTTCCTGAAATATGTACCGAAGGATGTACGATTGAATTTTTAGATGTTAAAACAAATGAAACAAAACAAATAAATGCAGATGGAACATCATTTGATGTAAGAGGATTAGAAACTTCAAGTCAATATACTTGGAGAGTATTAAAAACAGAAGGACCTAACACTCTTGCCAGTGAATGGGCAACATTCTCTACAGCATATATGAGTCCGATTCAAACCCACCAAGAATTGAGTGGAGCATTAAGAAATTGGAAAGATCATACTTCAGAGTATTCAAACCTTGAAGCTTATATGAGAGACCAAAAAGGATTAGATAGTGAGGTAGTGGAAACATTTATCATGAATTTCTACAAAGGTACTCCACCAAGTCTTGATGCTTCAGGCTCTAGAGATGGCGATTGTAATTGTGATTTTGTAGTGACTGATAATGTATACTTTTCGGCTCCAGAAACATATAGTTATAATGGTAATGGTGATCATTGGTGTGGAAAATGGGAAAGATTTAATACAAGTAATACGAGATATGGTGCAGCAAAGAACATGCAATTACATATGAAAGGTAGAGCTAAATCAAATCAAAAACAATCTTTTATTGAAAATGAATTTATGAGTTATGCTGCATTGACAGTACAATACATGTGTGACCAAGATGATTGTTGTGATGCAGATTATAAAATCGCTGGAAGAATTGATCAAAATCTATATGGTTATGGAGATTATGCAAATTCAGGCGGATACAGAATAGATGTAGCTGATTTAGCTTTCATTGTAGAAAGTAGAAATGGAACTGCGGAATTATTAGCTACACCATCAGCAAAAGCAATGACAGTTTATGAAAATACAACAATAAATCCTGAATTTTGGAGTGGTATTTTTGATCTTGTAGTATCTGGTCTTGCAAACTACCAAGGAATTCTTCAATTGGATCCTGATTCAGCGGAAGCTCTTCTTGATGCAGTAGAAAATGTTATTGGTGTTCAAGCACTAACACAAGTAGTTGGAGATGATAATGGAAATGTAATAAGCGGAATAACTTCAACACCTACATTGAACAAAACAATAAGTGCTAATGAAACTGTAACTTATGGAGTGTTTTCAAATTCTAAAATGTCTTATAAAGAAGCATGGGGTAAGAAAACTTTTTGTAAAAAAGGACACATCAAAGTTGATGCTCACATCAAAACTGGATACTCTATTGCAATTTCTTCTATAAACAATGAGGATGGAGAATGCTGCAGAAATGATTACGCTAAGTGGGTTACTGGTTCATACTTAGGAGCTGCAAATGCTCAAACAATGTTGGCTGAAGCTGGATTAGTGGTAGGATGTAATGGTGGAGAATGGGAAGACAATAATGGAAACACTATTGCTTGTCCAAATTCTGATCCGTACTTAACTACAGCTATTGGAATCGCAACTAAAGACAATGAATGTTGTGTTGGTAGTGATATTAATACTAATCTTGAAATTGATTGGACATGTCTTCAAGGTACTGGGAGTACAGGTGGTACATGGGGATGCGTAAGTTGTAGCCAAGCAAAATTCGAAATTGCAATTCCTGGTTGCCAAGATGGAAATCAACACGCAATTACTATTACTGAAACTGGTTCAGGAATAACTTCTGTCCTATATCAAAATAATAATTTTACAGGATGTAACTTAGACATTATTTTACCTTTGAAAAATTGTAAAACATACAAAGTTCTTCACTCTGTTGTAGGTGAATGTACTAACGAAACGGCTACATTTACTGTCTTTAAGACATGTTGTAAAATTAAGCAAGAAGATCCTATCTATGAATTTCAACCAGGAGGAGATGGTGAAGTAGAGGCTAGAAGTAGCTTTTTGGGTTCAGATGTTAAATTGAAAATATTTCCAAATCCTTCTATGGATTACGTTACATTTTCATCTAACTCAGATGCTCCATCAAAACTTCAAATTATTGGAATAGATGGTAGAGTAGTGCTTACAAAAAGCCTTTCATCTAATGAAAACTTAAGACTACCTTCTTTAGAGATTGGAAAAGGACTTTTTGTAGCTAGATTGATGAGCGGTGAGAAAGTAACAGCTGTCAAGAAATTTACAATATTAAATTAATGGATTAATCCAGAATTTATTATTCATATATACGAATGAGGCATGTAGCAATACATGCCTCATTTTTATTTTTGAAAAGTATTAACTGGAAGGAATAATATTGGAGAATTTAATCTCCTTGTGTTGAATTTTCTAAACATGGTTCGTATTAATATCATAACAGGAAAGTATAACCTCAATTAGGTCTTTAAGACGGGCTGGCTAGTCTCGAAATGTAGAAAAGTTAGATACTGATCATATGATAGATGTAAGTTAAATAAAGCATCATTTTACCATGCTAAGGAGCGCTAATTTGGGGCCAACATAATCATTCATAATTTCATCGCGTCTATTTTTATAAGGTGACCAACTAAAAGTAATATAGATTTGTTATCTACTTGTCAGCTATAGTTTTCCATATATAAGTGTAATTGATAATTGCTCCAGATTGACAAAATTTAGAGATTATAGAAATACTTGATTGGTATGTTTTTGTGAATTCTGTGAAATTTATAGCGATCAATGATAAAGCTTTTATGGGGCTCAGTTTTCTGTTTTTCTATTCTGATTTTTCTATTCTGATTTTTCCATTTTGTAGAGGCTTTAAAAGAGGTTTATATTTTTACCAAGATTATTATGTTCTACAATACACTTTTGGGTTTCATACTGTCTGAGTTTACTAAATAATTAGTTTGAAATTAACAGTAAATTCTCTTATTGAATTACGAAATAGAAATGGACAGAGTTGATATACTGTACAAACAGTTATTTCTTTAAGGTGCATCGCAATGTGCTGGTAATTATAAGTTTAGAGGCCTTGTCGAGTTCCGGTTTAGAGCTAATAATCTTGTTTTAATTAATAATATTTAGATCTATTTTGGAAAATGATATGCTCTTACAAGCACTATTAGTACATTGGGTTTTACATTGAATAGTCGATTGACAATTCTCTTAAATGTTTAAAGAATATTTGTTTAAAATAGAACTAAAGTTTTCTCCATTTATAGGTTATACTTTCTCTCTTAAAAGTATAAAGTAATGTAAGTATCAAATTTTACTTACATGTTGAAATTAAAGAGGTTTTAAAAATATATAGGATAGAGGTGTCTATTAGAAGATACTAAATTTACTCTTTTCATTTGCAACTTCCGGCTCGAGACGGAAGATTGCATTTTGTCTAAATACAATGTTTCTATTTCCGGATTAAACAATCAGAAAAGAACGGAAATGAAATGTTTTTTAGATTATTGAGCGGAGAGTATTTCTATTAATTTGCTAATTAGAATTCGTAAACAAAGCTTGTTTCAAGCACTTGATATTTATCCATAAAACAACCTCCAAAGTTAATTTCAATAAAAAATAATTTTTTCTCTAATTTGCTATTATACTTTTGAAAATTAGAGGATTAATGTTTGAAAAGAGTGAAATAATATAAAAGAAGATCAATCATAATGCATAAATAAACGCAGTTCGATTCTAGAAAAGCATTACTCGTTTAGCATTTTTTTTCTGATCAATTTGATGTTATGTATATCAGTTTTAAAAAATAATTATTAATCTAAAAAATAAGATCATGAAAAGAGTTTATTGTTTAACAGTATTTATTTTATTGCTTTGTCTACCTTTTTTACTATCCGCCCAACTACCAAAAGGAGTTGTTGTTAATACAGGGAATGGAAGTGGAAATGCAGGTGGAGGAGCAGAGTTTTGGAGTCCTACCACATCAGAAATTGATGGATGTAATCTTTCCCATACATTTAGACTTGCAGTATTTAATCTAGATTTACTTAATAGTGTTGATTATACTAGTTATTTGGGTAATGCAGCTTTAGCCCCAGATTTGGATTTACCTGGAGAATATGGCCCTATGTATATTAGATGCCAATTAAATGGACATGTCGAAGTTGTAGAAGTGGAGTCGTTTTCTTTAGTTCCTATGCTAACAGGAGGTTATGCATTTGTTTTTGATCATACCATGACTATAGATGTTAGTAAAGATTGCATGTTTAAAAATAATTCTACTGCGCAAGTATATGGAGTTAGTATGTTTTTAGAGTCTGCTGAAGGTCTTGAATATCCAATATGTGATTATACATCGACAAACGACCTTTTTGACTGTAATTATTTCCCTGCAGAGTGCCCTATGAATAATTGCATTAATGAGGATTGGACACAATGGTATGGAACGATTAAATTTTTCTGTAACGATGAATGTTTGACTTATGAACCAAATTATCCAGAGTCAACGGAGTCTTCTAACGACGAGGTAAACGGAGAGGATTCTGACTCTAAAGTAAGGAATGATTCAGATTTGAAATATGGCACTATGAAGCCACTCGAAATCTTTCCGAATCCATTTCAGTCAGAATTAAATATTCGATGGAACCGTGCATCTGAAAAATCAATAATCCAATTATATAACTCAAATGGTCAACTTTTAAAATCATGGATCGATACTGAATATCGAGCTGACGAAACGTTAAAAGTCGATACCAATGATTTGCCCAAGGGAATTTATTTTCTACAAATACGAAGTAATGGTGATATAAAGCATTATAAACTTTTAAAAGCGTAGTATATCGCTAACACTCTAGTGTCAAAGGCTTGCCTTTGGTGCTAGAGTTTTTAAATAAAATGTTTATAAAAAGCGTACATTTATTCCTTTTCTCATTTAATGTTGAGAATTATGAAAAGGTGTAAGATTTTTTTTCTGTTATTTTTTTCGGCGATACTCAATGGACAAGTAACCATTGATTCTATTCAACTAAAATTGGCAGATAGTTTATATAATAAGGCTGGTGAAATTTACCAGTCCCAACAAGACAGTGCAATACTCCTTACTCATGAAGCGGGGACTCATTATAAAAGAGCAAAAGCGTCAAGCCAATACATAGGGTGCTTAAATGTATTGAGTACTATATATCATCAAAGAAGAGAGTTAGATAATTACAAAGTCGCAGCTGAATTTGCTCTTAAAGAGGCCTCAGTGATTTTGCCGGCAAATCACGATGAATATGCAATGGCACTAAATAATTTAAGCTCTTATTACAGTAATTTAGGCGATTTTGAAAGTGGGATATCTTATTTAAAAACGGCTTTAAGAATTTATAAGGAAAATAAGGTCTCTACCTTTGATTTAGCAAATGTTTATCACAACCTGGGCAGTGCATATGTAAAAAAAGGGGACTATGCTGAAGCGATACAATATCACACTCAAGCATTGAACCTTCGGCAAGATACACTGGCCAAATCTATAAGTTTAAAACTTGATACGGTGCCGCTAAATCGAATTGCTGAATTTCGGTATTTGCTCAATCACACTAAACAAGCCATTGCCTGGGCGAGTTTTAATGACAAGGATTATGATCTTGCATTGACACATTTCGAATCTAGTCTTCAAGCTTATAAAACTTTAAAAGGATACGACTCAAGTCTTATAACAAATGATATTATCATTGCTCTTCAATCCATGGCAGAGATTCACATGGTTAAGGGTAATACTGATCTAGCTTATCAGAATATTTATGAGGCACTTAGATACCAAACTAAGGAAAAAGCTTTTCGAAAAGCGCGTAGTTATGAAATACTTGGACAGTTGGATTTAAAGCAAAATGAAATTCAGTCAGCCACTAAAAATTTCGAAAAAGCCCTATCAGTTTTTGAGCAAACATCTGGGTCTAAAAATTTACCAGATTACGCAAGAAAGCTTACAAGTCTAGCTCAGGTAAAAGAGCAAATAGGAGCATTGGATGAAGCCATTAATTATTATCAAAAGGCATTGAAGATATTGGCGCCAGAATTCTTAAATTATAATGACACTAATAATAATCCTTCTGAAAACATGTTGTTTTCTAAACTTGATGCTTTAGACATTCTAAAAAATAAAGGAGGAGTCCTCTGGAAAAAGTATAAAAGTACAAATGATCAAGTTATCCTTGAGTCTTCATATGCTGCCTATCAATCGGGAATCAATGTTATCAAGGCCATTAGACAAGGTGTAGTCACTAAAGAAGCCAAAAATATATTAGCAGAGAAAACGGTATCTATTTATGAAGGAGCTATTCAATCAGTTCTGAAACTTTATGAGATTACCGAAAACGACTCTTTACTATTAGAAGCATTTTCTTTAGCGGAAAGTAGTAAATCATTATTATTGTTGGAAGCGATGAATGAGCAAGAGGCTTTTGGCATAAAGGGCTTACCAGATAGCTTGATTCAAAGGGAGAAAGAACTAAGGTTGGAGATCGCTTTTTTTCAAAGACAGCTTATAGAATCAACTCAAGAGCAAAAAAAGGATGATAGTCCAATGCGTATAAAATTAAAGAAACAACTCTTTGATTCGAAAGGTGCGCTATCTCAATTATCCGATTTTTTTGAAGAGACTTATCCACGTTTTTATAATTTAAAGTATCGACAGGCAATAGGTTCAATTGTAGAATGTCAGGAATTGCTGAGGGCTAAAAATCAAGCTTTAATAGAATACTTTTATGGTGAAGAAAACGTCTATGGTTTTGTAGTTTGGGCTGATGGGTTTGATTACTTTCAAATCGAACAATATCAAGATGTCACTGAAGCCATTGAAAAACTACGGACTTCAATTAGTAGTGTTCCCGAAGATGAAAATGTCTTTCAAAATCATAAAAACTTTACTGCTTCGGCGTCTTACCTTTATCAAACTATTTTGGCTCCAGCGCTAAAGCAAATTCCTGGTAATATTCAATCTATTAAAATTATTCCTGACGATCAATTGAGTTACATTCCTTTCGACCTTCTTTTACTGGAACAACCCAAAAGTGATCAACCTTATTTTGATTTAGATCATATGGAATATGTGTTGGAAAAATACGCAATAAGTTATGAGTACTCTGCCACTTTGATGTTAAAGAATGAACACAATAGTCAACGGAATTATAAGAATGATTTGCTTGCCTACGCTCCTTCTTTTAGCAAGACGACCACTCAAATTAATAATCGATCCTGTTTAGGGGATTTATATGATTTAAGTTGTAATCAAAGAGAAGTAGTTGAAATTAATCAATTGTTGGACGGTACAGTTTATCTAGCGAATTCTGCTTTGAAAGCTGGTTTTGAGGAAGAAGCGGCCAATTACAGAATAATACATATGGCCACTCATGCATGTGTAGACGAAATTAATCCCTTGTTTAATAAGATTTTTTTGAGTGATGATTATTTATCTAATACTGATTTGTATAACACTGAGCTTAGAGCTGAGTTAGTAGTGCTTAGTGCATGTAACACAGGCTCTGGAAAATTGGCTAAAGGGGAAGGCGTACTTAGTTTAGCACGAGGTTTTGCTCAAGCGGGATGCGCAAGTTCTATCGTTACTCAATGGTCTGTTGATGATTGTACTACCTCAGATATAATGATTGATTTTTATCAAAATATTTTAAATGGTCAAAACAAAGATCAAGCTCTTCAACAGGCAAAACTAAATCATTTAAAGAATGCAGATCAAGTTTCTACTCACCCATATTATTGGGCAGCTTTTGTCCAATCTGGAAATGCGAATTCAATGACCTTTTCCTCATTTCCTTTTTTGCCAATTATCTGTTTTGCTATATTTAGCTTTGTAGCAGTGTTTTTTTTACGAAAAAATATCTTTAAATCAGTTTCTAATTAGAGATTCTTTCCTCTTTGGGTCAATCCAGCGTATTTATGTAAAGGTTTTGACTACCAGAATAATTTAATATTTAATTGTATAACTATATCCTCCACTATCTTTTTTCTTTTCAGATTGCTTCGGAGTTTGTGTCACCGTATACACGATGTTGTTAACTTTTTGAAATGATACTTTTGCTGCTACTGGTAGTGGTTTCACCGTAGCTTTCTTTACTTTCTTCTTAGGTAATCGAAAGTGAATCTTGATAGATTTATTAAACTTTATTCTCAGTTTTCTGGGGTTTTTACCGACATGAAATTTTAATTTAGAAACAAGCCTTTGAGCTTCTTCGTCACAACCATGACCTAAATGATTTAATACTCTAGATGATACAACAGCTCCTTTATAATCCACTTCATATTTGAGATAGACCGTCCCTTCGATTTTGTTTTCAAGTGCCGACTCAGGATATTTCATTTGTTTAGCTATGAATTCCCTCATGGCTTTTAATCCACCGATATATGTTGGCTTTTTTATAAAATGTTTATCACTTGCTTTTTTCTGCATTGAAGGAATTTGATTTATTCACTATAAAGGTAGTAAATCAATCACAAAACCTATAGCCTAATCCTAACTCCAAGCTTGGGTTTACCACAGTAGCAATTTCAGAATTCAAATTAAAATCATAAGAGAATAGACCCGTTAATCTTCCTAAGTCCGCACCTATGTTTAGACTGAAAACTTTATTGTTAGCATATCCAGCGCCCATTATGATCCCGTTTGATTTTTTACCTATCATAAGCTTGAAGTTACTTACAATTGATATTTTGCTTCTTTCTTGTGTTTTTTGAAGCCTAACCTGTGGTTGCCAGAATAATTTATCCATTGCTTTGGTGCTTCCCATTGCTGTGAGAATGAAAGTCGAAGGAAGAGGAACAGGATTGGCCCCTAGAAAGGAAATATTGGGTTGGTTTACGTCTTTGATACTGATACCAACTCTTAAATATTCATTTGCAGTTTTAAATAATGAATAAGAAATACCAATTTCGATTTCTGGATACAAAAAATCACCAATAAAATCACCTTCTCCTGGTTTATCAGGATTGAATCCTGTAGAATCAATTTGATCTGGCCATCTTAGATCCTCACTTGAGATTCTTTCTTGAGATAATGTGAATCCTAAGCCTAATGAGAGAAACTGTTTTATTTCATTTTTATTTGAGATCTGTTTATTGTAAGATGTCAGAATACTACCCGATCTTTTATCAAATAAACCACTATTATAGAGCATAATTCTACTGCCCAGACCTATATAATCGCCATTCTTAAGTTTGATAGGTTGATCATAGGATATGTAGCCATAATTCTGGCTATTACTTATGAAACTTTTCTGTCTAAATGACTTAAACGAAGTCTGCACTCTAGGTCCACAATTACTGCCAGTAAAACTAACATTATCATGCACTTGATTTTGATTAATATTTGAAAAATATTGATATTGTCCAATTGCAGGAATGGTAAATAAGATACATAGAATTGCTAATAGATGTTTCATGATGGTAGTTTGTTTTGTTTGGTCTTATTATCTATAAGAATGAAGAAACGTTGCATAGAAGTATTATATTCTTAATGTCTCCAATAAGAAATTGTTCGAAAAGTCAACTAATCATCAACTTGTTAATTCAGCAAATATCTAAGATTAATCTTTTAAGAAATTCCTCATTAATACTGGTAATAAGAATAAATCACAAATCAGTGCAGCTACTAATGTTACCGAGATCAACATGCCTACAGTCACAGAAGGTGGATGGTTGCTAAATAACATCACCAAAAACCCAAAGAATAGGATGATCGTTGTGAAGGTTATTGCTTTGCCCGTCTCTTGAAAGGTGATTTTTATTGATTCCTCAACGGTTTGTTTAGCATCTCTAGCCAGTTTGTATTTACTTAGAAAATGGATGGTGTCATCAACTGCAATTCCGAAAACTACCGCAAATATGATAGATACTCCCGCTTCCAATTCAATACCAAGAAATCCTAAAAGACCTGCGGCAAATAAAACTGGAACAAAGTTAGGAACTAAGGCAACCAATAACATCTTCCAATCTCTGAAAAGCAATGCCATCAAAAAGCTTACTAATATTAAGGCAATTAAGAGCCCTTGCAAGAGATTATCTCTAATGTATTCTGCATTTTTATCAATCAGAAGACCTGTGCCTGTCCTCTTTACTTGAATCATACTGGTGTCAATATTGGTGTTGATCCATTGATCTATTTCATTTCCTTCTTTTTTTATTCTTTCTGCTCCGATATCTGCGATTCTGGTCGAGATTCTTGTCTTCTTTTTGTCTCTACTAATCATAACAGAAGCCTCACTTCCAGCCATTCTCGCCACTAATTTTTTTGACTTGTTGAACTCTCTTTTTGTTTCTGGGAATTTAAATGCATCAGCTCTGTTTCCGTTATTCATCTGTTCTAGACTTTTATAGATCGTAGTCATCCCTAGTATAGACCTGAAGTTTGGATTTTGGTATAATTTATCTTCAATTTTGGAAACCTCTGACAGTACTTCATAACTATCAGCGGTCAAGCTGTCATCTTTTACGGTTATGGCAAATTCAACAGGGCGGAATCCACTGTATTTCTTTTCGAAATAGAGGAAATCCTCAGTTAATTCTGCATTGATTGGTAGATTGTCTTCCACATTATAATTCATAGTGATCTGACTCATTCCATAGAAACACATTGCTACGAAAACTACAGATATTCCTGTGATGAGTTTTCCATGAGTTAGTGTTTTTCCATACCAAGAAGTCATCAGTCGATTCCAGAAATCATTCTCTGAAGCTTCCTTGATAATCTGATCTTTTGAAAACAAAGTAAGTACACATGTAGTGAAAAATATCACGGTAACATAAGCTACTAATACTCCAAGTGCGGCATTGGCCCCAAAATCTTTAATCGGTCGTACATTGGATGTCATAAGTGTAGCAAAACCTATTGCTGTTGTTACTGATGTAAAGAGAGTTGCTAGACCTATTTCCTTAATGGTGATGACCATTGCGCTTCTCTTATCTTTTCCTCGTTTGAGCTCGTCGACGTACTTGGACATTATGTGAATTACATCCGAAGTACCAACGATAAGCATAAGAACAGGATAGAGTGCGGCCATGATATTAAGCTCCCGACCTAATAATCCGATAATTCCCATGAAATAAAGTAATCCTAAGCTTATCGAAGTCAGCGCTATACATACTCCTATTGGTTTCTTGAAAATAAACATCAAGATGAAAATGATTAAAATACCTGAGATGAAAGTGGACGTCATTATCTCATTCTTTTGCATTTCTACCAGTTCATCTTGGAAATATGCACGACCTAATAAGTGTGTTTCTTGAAAGTTGTATTTGTCCCTGAGTATCTTGATAGCCGCCATCATCTCTTTGGAATCTTCTAATCCAATTGCATCTATTGTCCGGGCTGTAATTGCTAATGATTTACCATCAGCAGCTATTAAGTTATTGACGAATCGCTTATCTGATAGAATGTTTTCCTTATCCGATTCATATCGATCTGGTTGGTCGATGTGAATAATCGGAACTGTATTAATACCAAATGGCGTCTTTACAGGGTAATCCATAGTGGTTAAGGATTGCACTCTAGTTACATGAGGCATATCTCTAAGTTCCAAAGTAAACGCATGAAACTTCTTTAAGAAGGCCTCATCAAATACTGTAGGTTCATTATCAATTGCGACCAATAGAAAGTTATCATCAGTTTCAAATTCTTTTATGAATGTTTGAAAAAAGTCTAAATCTGGATCCCCTTCTGGAAAAAATTGCTCAAAATCGAAAGCAAACTTTAAATGATAAACCTGATATACGGATATCGGAATCAGGAAAATGAAAAGGGCTATTATGTATTTTCTATAATCTAAAAACATGCAGTAGTCATTGAATTATCGAAGTAACAACATGAAACCGAAAATGGATAGTGAAATGGTTTTTTTTTTGAAATATTATTACTTGAGATTTGCTATAAAAACTAAGAATATCTCTAGGTTTTTATGGTGAACCCTTTGCCTACTTGTTCCTAATAACTTTTTACGTTCCTATTTATACAACAAAACATTTATTCTAAATCCAAAGTGTAATTACAAGTCAACGGAATTAATGTAATATATCTAGTGATAGATACTTCGATCTTGTTATTATCAAGTTTCATTTCTCCACATGGAAGTAATAGTCCGAAGCCAAAATTTTCGCCTTTGTGAGTCGCTATACATGGATCTGAGATTTCGATCTCGAAAAGATAATCTTTGTTTCCATCATTAAGGCTAATTTGATTAACTTCTGAACCTCTTGTGATTGTAGCTTGTACTGATGCACTACAGTCATTGGTCATAGAATATGTGCCGATGTATCGATCAAGAGTGCAAGGTAGATCCTTCGTGCAGCCTAGACATGTCAGAATAGAAAATACAATTATAGAAGCAAAGGTGATATTTTGGTATTTCATAATGTTTCTGTTGTTTAATACAATATTAGGCACACAGTAAATTCTAAAATTAGGTTATATGTAGATTTCTGAAAAAGTATTTTATCATATGTAAACAAAAGTGAGATCATTGTTAAAATAATCTATTGTTTGTGTATCCTAAAGATTCAAGAATGAGATATTGTAAAAAGAATGAACTTGAATCTAGCTCGTTTTATGAATTTATTTATCACAGGGAAGTGGTATAATCTCAAATGGGAATAGAGCGAAGCGGTCAAAAAGTCGAATGTCATAAAGCGAAACGGTCGAATAGTCTATAAACAATGAGATAGAATGACAAATTGACATCAAATAACCGATGGCACACAAGTTGATTATCATATCCTATAAACTAAAAATCAATAGCAATGGCTAAAGGGAAAATATCAGTACAAACGGAAAACATATTTCCGATCATCAAGAAGTTTTTATACTCTGATCAGGAGATATTCTTGAGAGAATTAGTCTCGAATGGGGTAGATGCAACTACTAAAGTAAAGACACTTGCACTAAGAGGTGAGGTAAAAGGGGAGCTAGGAGATACAACGATCGAAGTGTCAGTAGACAAAGAAGCAAAAACTCTAACTATATCTGATAAGGGTATAGGTATGAGCAAAGAAGAGGTAGAGAAATACTTAAATCAAGTAGCGTTCAGTTCTGCCGAAGAGTTTTTAGAAAAGTATAAAGATGAAGCAAGTATCATAGGTCACTTTGGACTAGGGTTCTACTCTGCTTTTATGGTCGCTGATAAAGTAGAAGTCGTCACAAAGTCATTCAGAGATGAAGAAGGTGCAGTGAGATGGATATGTGACGGAGATCCAGAATACGATATCGATGATGCGGATAAAACTAGTAGAGGTACAGATATCATCCTTCATATTAGTGATGACAGTGTAGAGTATCTTGAAGAAAATAGAATACAAGAATTATTAGATAAGTATTGTAAGTTCTTACCAGTATATATCAAGTTTGGAACAAAGACAGAAACGACTTACGAAGGAGAAGGAGACGATAAAACTGCTATCGAAACTGAGGTTGACAATATAGTGAACAATCCTGAGCCGTTATGGAAAAAATCTCCTACTTCTATTACTGAAGAGGAGTACAAAGCTTTCTACATGGAGCTTCATCCAGCAAGTCAGCCACCATTATTCTGGATCCACTTAAACATTGACTACCCATTTAACTTGACTGGAGTATTATACTTCCCCAAGTTAGTGAACAGTGTAGAAGTTCAGAAAAACAAAATTCAATTATACAGCAATCAAGTATACGTTACGGATAATGTGCAAGAAATTGTACCTGAATTTTTGACACTCCTTCATGGTGTAATTGATAGTCCAGATATTCCGTTGAATGTAAGTAGATCTTATTTGCAATCTGATAGGAATGTGAAAAAAATCACTTCTTATATTACTAAAAAAGTAGCTGAGAAGTTGAATTCAATATTCAAAGAAGACCGTACAGGATTTGAGAATAAGTATAGTGAAGTTGGTACTTTTATCAAGTACGGAATGATCTCAGAAGAGAAGTTTAATGAAAAAGCTCAGAAATTTGTCCTTCTTAAAAATTTAGATGGAAAGTTCTTCACATTAGAGGAATACAAAGCTAAAGTTGAGGTAACTCAGAAAGATAAAAATGACAAGATTGTTTATTTATATACTACTAGCCCGAAAGAGCATCACAGTTACATAGAGTCTGCAAAAGCCTATGGCTATGACGTGTTAGAATTCGATAATGTAATCGATAATCATTTCATGCAGCACTTAGAATATAAAGAATCTGGGGTGACATTCGTAAGAGTAGATTCTGATACAGCGGATAATTTAGTACAGAAAGATGAGACTAAAGAGTCTGTGCTAGGAGAAAAGGAAGTGGAGAAAGTAAAAGAACTGTTTACAACTGCATTAGGCGATCTACAGGGAGGTCAAATAGAGATGAAACCACTATCTCCGGACGATCATCCAGTATTGATTACCAAGCCAGAATTCATGCGTAGAATGAAAGAAATGCAAATGATGCAAGGAATGGATCTTGGAGGAATGCCGGACATGCATAATGTAGTGATCAACACAAATCATCCATTGATTGTAGAGAAACTCTTAAAGATGAGAAGCGCAGATAAGAAAAATGATTTTGCAAAATATCTTCACAATCTTGCGAAGCTAAATCAGAATATGCTAAAAGGTGAAGACATGAGTAAATTCATAGCTAAAAGTATAGAATTTATGTCGTAAAATACTGCCTATGTTGATTCCAACTTTATTGGACTCTACAAAAAGGAGTTTACGAATTGAATTACGAGAAAAAACGGGATGCCCAAAAGCATCCCGTTTTCATTTCTATACCTAGTGGATTAATATATAGTCATTGTTTTAGTATAGATTTCCTCATTTAACCTACGAGCAAATATAGTAGACCTATTAACTAGTATTATTAAAATGATGTGCACAATTTAAAGTCTATTTATCCTTTCCCAACTTAGCCAATTGAAACAACGAGACCAAAAACCAAAAAGCATTAATTACAATAAAAGGATAAGCCATATTCGAATAGGCATTTATAATTAACAGTCCTGATCCAACAATATTCGTAATTAGAAAGATTGGTGAATCATTCTTTACCTGCCCTAATAAATTAGCCGAATAAGCGACAAGAAGCATGATCGCCCCTATCCATCCACATATTTCTATTATATCCATATTGTATTTTGTTCACAATGTAGCAATTGTCAATATATTTAGATATTCAAAACAAAATTGATTCATTCATTAGTGAGCTTTATTATTAAAACCAATTTGATGAGCCCTTTATTCATAAAGGTCTTTTCTCGTTGAATCCATCGAAATTCAATAATTGTTTGATTCAACAATTAGATAATTTAAAGTATGTATATATTTACAACTTGGAAAACAAACCGAACATACTCGATACCACAATAGAATATATCAAAGGAATCGGCCCGGCTAAAGCGGAGCTGATGCAAAAAGAGTTGAAGGTATTTCGTGTAAGAGATCTATTGGGAACCTACCCGTTTCGATATGTAGACAAAACCCAATTTCATTTAATCAAGGATGTAACTACTGATGGCGACACTGTTCAACTAAAAGGACAGTTAGTTAGTATAGAAAAGATCAAAGGGAAGAATAATCGATTTCGTCTCCAAGGATTGTTAAAAGACAGCACGGGATTTATAGAGTTGATTTGGTTCCAAGGTGTGAAATACTTGACCAATATTCTCAAAGATGGAGAAGACTATGTAGTCTATGGGAAGGTGAATATTTATAAAGGAAAAAAGACAATCACCCATCCAGAGATGGAATCTGCCAGAGCTAGGGCGGCTGACCAACTACAGTCTACATTCGATCCAGTCTATCCGTCTTCTGAAAAGCTAGATGCTAGAGGTTTAGATAGTAAAGGACGGAGAAAAATTATTAAAACCATATTGGCCAATCTTTCTGAAGCTGATGTAGTTGAAAACATGCCTCCATACCTGATAGAGAAACTGAAATTATGTAGTCGTTTTCAAGCATTGCATTGGATCCATTTTCCTAAAAGTGCCGCGGAGAAATCTCTAGCAATAAACCGACTCAAGTTTGAAGAATTATTCTTTCTTCAATTAAGGCTTTTACTCGGTAAAGAGAATCGGAAAAAGAAACTCAAAGGAGCAGTTTTTGGTACTGTTGGAGAACACTTTAATAAATTCTTTAAAGAAGGGCTAAGGTTCGAGCTTACTGGCGCTCAGAAAAGAGTAATCAAAGAAATTAGAGCCAACATGGGACTTGGCGTCCATATGAATAGATTACTTCAAGGAGATGTTGGAAGTGGTAAGACAGTCGTAGGTTTTATGACTATGCTACTTGCTAAAGATAATGGATACCAAGCCTGTATGATGGCGCCAACTCAAATTCTTGCTCAACAACATTATGAAGGGATCAGCGAATTAGCCGAACCCCTCGGACTCAGTATTGGTTTTCTGACCGGGTCGGTAAAAGGTAAAGGAAGAAAGAAGACATTAGAACTCCTGGCAAATGGGGAAATTGATATACTTATTGGCACACATGCACTCATTGAAGACCCTGTTGTATTCCAAAATTTGGGATTAGCTATAATTGATGAGCAGCATAGATTTGGAGTCGCACAACGAGCGAAGCTATGGAAGAAAAACAAGAATATAGCACCGCATGTATTGGTTATGACAGCCACGCCAATACCTAGAACATTGGCCATGACAGTATATGGTGATCTCGACGTATCAGTAATTGATGAGATGCCACCAGGAAGAAAATCCATACAAACTGTTCATAAATATGAATCTGCTCGACCAAAAGTTATCAACTTCATGCGTGCTGAGATAGATAAAGGACGTCAGATCTACATTGTCTATCCTTTGATAGAAGAATCTGCTAAGCTTGATCTTCAAGACCTTAATAATGGTTATGAGCAACTACTTGGATTCTTTCCAATGCCGAAATATCAGATGAGTATTCTTCATGGTCGTATGAAAGCCAAGGATAAGGACTTTGAGATGGAACGATTCTCTAAAGGAATTACGCAAATCATGGTAGCAACTACAGTAATAGAAGTAGGTGTTAATGTGCCTAATGCTTCTGTGATGATCATAGAAAATACAGAACGTTTCGGTCTATCTCAACTACATCAGCTCAGGGGTAGAGTAGGGAGAGGTGGAGAACAATCGTACTGTTTACTTATGACTGGCAATAAACTGTCGAAAGAAAGTCGCGAACGAATTGCCACTATGGTAAGAACAACTAACGGGTTTGAAATTGCAGAAGCTGATCTCAGACTTCGTGGCCCGGGAGATATTGAAGGTACCATGCAAAGTGGTATTATGGATCTAAAATTAAGTAGTATAGTCCAAGATAGCGCCATCCTCAATGCAGCTAGATATTACGCTGAGGCTATCGTAGATCGTGATCCAGATCTAGAACATGAAACTCATATTGCCATGAAGGCTTATATGGGTAGACGGGCGCAGCGTGCTAAGATTTGGGGACGTATCAGTTGAAATCACTACACTTTTCAGAGAGTTTTGAACTTCTTTTTTATATTCCATTCTGCATTATCAATTAATGCATAGGTTATTATATATGTAATTAATATGTAATATGTAATATGTTTTATACCTTTGCTGCAATATGTTGGCTTCTCTATGGATTCTTGAATCCTTAAATAAGCTAATATCAATAGTCTCAAAAAAACTCAAAACTATTCTCATGAGGAAAACTAGCCCTTTTATAAATGTGATATCGTTGTGCACGGTTCTATTCACATGTCTCTTATCATTTTCTGCGCTTGGTCAGCAGCAGTTTGATGTAGCACTAACAAAAACTACAATTACAAATTCGGCCGTGAAGTATGGAACTCCAGTTCCTTTCAACATTACTATATATAATCAAGGCCTGGATACTATTATGAATGTTTTAGTATTAGATCACTTTGGCGATGGATACGAATTTCAATCTAGTTTGAATCCAACATGGGATGAACATCTTACAATATTAAATGCTGTACATACAACATATACAGAAAAAATACCTCCGAATCAATCGAGAATAATCACAGTGAATCTTATTGCAAGAGCGGGAGACAGTCGTGAAGATTGGATCAATACCGCTGAGGTTGTAGACTTTACCGATAGGTTTGGTATATCACAAGAAGCGGCAGATTTGGATTCGTTCGGAGATGAAAACCCAGATAACGATGCAGGCGGCTTAATAGGTAGCGCTGCCGATAATGAAATCAATGGTAACGGGACAGGTGGCATCAATGATGGCGTCGCTGCTACTGACGAAGATGATCATGATAGGGATACAATACAAATATTTGATTTGGCTCTTACTAAGGTTCTAGACCCAATTACTGGATATAACTATGGTGATACACTTACATTTACCACTACAGTATTTAATCAAGGAAACATAAGAACCAGACTCGTAAGAATTAGAGACATTGTACCTGAAGGATATATTAACCCAGTATCAGTAAATGAAGCTTTAGGTTGGTCAAGTAGTGCTGCAAATCCAGTATTTACATTTGATGTAATAGAACCTTTCTCAGAAGTTTCTGTAGAGTTGAAACTCGTTCTTGATCCTAATCAAACTGATGGAGATGCATGGGTTAATTATGCTGAAATAATCGGAGCAAGATTTGATAATAATGGAGCAATAGGTGGGTCAATTGGAAACAGTTTAGATGCGGATAGTCAAATGGCATCAAATTATGATGGTGAAAGAGCTGTGTCTCAAGGTGATTCTGAAGATAATCAAATATTAAATACTCCAATTAGTGCTACGACTAACCCTGATCAAAACGTTGATCAAGATGATCATGATCCTGCAGAACCTGAGGTTTTCGATTTAGCATTGATCAAAGAAAGAGCAACTGCCTTATCTAGTTTTAATTATGGAAATTCAATTGATTATACATTTACTGTAGTGAATCAAGGGAATATGGCAGCTACTGATATAGTATTGGTTGATAGTCTACCATGTGGTGCAATGTTTGATCAGGCACTTAATCCCAATTGGACTTTTGATGCTGTTTCACGAATTGCAACTACAACCATAGCGGGGCCTCTAGAGCCACTAGTGCAAGGAAATACTGGACATCAAATTATTGATACTTTAGTATTGATAGTTATTGGATGTTTAGAAGATCAAGAAACGGCATGGACAAACTATATGGAGATAAGTCAGGCGACTAATATGCATGGAGTACAAACCGTAGAGATCGATGGTGTTTTTGATTCGAATTTTCACAATGATGCAGGAGGAGTTCCTCTTTCTGACTCAGATAATGCTCTTGATGGAATAGGGTTTGCGGACGAAGATAATCATGATGTGGAGCTACTTCAGGTTTATGACTTGGCACTCAAAAAAGAATTGATAACAGAAGGGCCTTTTATTGAAGGTCAAGATATTGATTTTAGAATTAGAGTTTATAATCAAGGTAATATAGTAATCGAAGATCTAATTGTCGAAGATTTTATTCCTGAAGGATTTGGATTCAACTTAGCAGATAATACAGGTTTTGGATGGACAACATCATATACTACAAATGTAGGCGGAATACCAACAATATTTCCAGATACACTGAATGTTATGAATGATTTATTCTTAGCGACCGAGGACAGTGTTGATATTATGATCAGACTTCAATTGGAATTGGACGGAACTGATATCTCGGATTGGTATAACTATGCTCATATATGGGTAGCAACAGATACAGTTGGAAACAGCAGGTTTGATGATGCAGATAGTAATCCATTTATGACTTCTAGTTTAGAGTTTGCTGTTATTCCTAATAGTCCAAATGATAATAATATTTTCTCTGAAGGGAAAACAGCTGTTCCCATTGTAGAAGATGATGATCATGATGTTGCTAATGTTTCCTTTTTTGATTTATCATTGACAAAAACAGCTACGTCTAATCCGACAGCATATGGACAGCAAGTAACGTTTGATATTTTAGTGAAAAATGAAGGAGTTCAATTTGCTCATGACATTACCGTAGTAGATTACCTTCCTTGCGGTCTTACATTTGATGCTGGAAATAATACTGACTGGGTAGCAAATGCTATAACTGGAAATCCGGAGTTCTTTTACACTGATACGCTATATGCGGGAGAAGAAGTAACTATTCCAATCTCTCTTACTATTTCAGAATGCATGATGCCTACAAATGATTCTTATAGGAACGAAGTTGAAATATTGAATGCATTAAATGATGATGACATAACTGGTGATGATCAAGATAGTACTCCTGATAATAATGATCCAAGTGAAGATGATCAAGATGATGCCTTCGTGACTGTATTTGATTTGTCGCTGGAGAAACTAATCAGTACTCCTCCGACCTCATTTGTATTAGGGTCACCAGTGGTATATGATATCGTGGTAACTAACGAAGGAAATACTGCGGCATTAAATACTGTAATAACCGACTATATACCATGTGGATTGGATTTTACAGGGGCTGACAATATAGGTTGGACTCAGAATGGTGCTGGTAATTTAGAGTTTACAATTACAACATTGATCAATCCTGGTATGTCGGTTAGCGTTCCTTTGACATTGACAATAGGAACATGTATAGGAGAACCATTTGACTTAAATAATATTGTAGAGATAACTGATGATGCAGATCCAGATGATACGGATATCGATGATTTTGATTCTACCCCCGATAACAATGACCCAGATGAAGATGATATTGATGACGAGTCATTCGCATTCTTTGATCTATCATTAGCAAAGACACTAACATCAAGTACTGTATCATTAAATTATGGTCAAGACCTAAATTATCAGATTATAGTTACAAACGAAGGTAGTATCGAAGCGACTTCATTTACTGTTACTGATTACCTATCATGTGGATTAGGTTTTACTCCTAACAATGGATGGATATTGGATAATATGACCGGTAATATTAGTCGTACAGTTAATACACCGTTGATCCCTGGGCAAAGTGTTACACTTGATTTAACATTAACACTCGAAGAGTGTGCTATACCAACTGTTGATTCATGGAATAATGTTGCAGAAATTAGTGAAGCAAATGATCCTGATGGACCAGCAAATGATGAAGATAGTACACCAGATAATAACGATCCTGATGAAGATGATCAAGATGATGCTCCTCTAGAAGTTGGAGACCTGGCATTAGACAAAAATCATATTGATCCTACATCACCAATAGGAGTAGGAACAGATATTGACTATACAATCTCCGTAACAAACCAAGGAAATGTTGTCATGACTAATGTGACCATTACTGATTACCTACCATGTGGTCTTGTCTACAATGGAGGGTCTGCAGGTTGGTCTACCAATTCGAATGGAGATTTAGAATTTATTATTGCTTCATTGACTATTGGTGAAACAGTGGATATACCATTAGTACTTACAGTTGATACTTGTTTGCCTCAGACTATATCTAATTATATTAATATTGTAGAAGTGAGTGATCAAGGAAGCAATCCAGATGATCCTGATAGTACACCAGATGATAACCCGACTAATGACCCTCCTGAAGAAGATGATCATGATGATGATCCTCTCGAGTGGTACGATCTTAGCCTAATGAAATCATCAAATGCGGGGCAAGATATAAAGTACGAAGATGTGATTTCATATACGATCTCTGTATTGAATGAAGGATCTCTTACTGCAAGTAATGTGGTCGTGACCGATTATATCCCTTGTGGATTAAGGTTTGATGCTACACAGAATACGGGTTGGTCATTTGATGAAGTGACAGGTTATGTGAGTAGTATATTTACAGGAGATATAGTGCCAGGTGATGTATATGATTTTACATTAAACTTAATAGTAGAACCATGCGTTGGGAATCAAGCTACTGCTTGGAATAATGTAGCAGAAATCACTGGTGGAGATGATCCTTCTGGGAATCCAGGAGATGATGAAGATAGTATACCAGATGATAATCCTACCAATGATCCACCTAATGAGGACGATATAGATGATGATCCAATTGATGTGTTTGATCTTAGTCTAACAAAAACAGTAACTTCGACTCAAGCCATTTATGAATTAGGTCAAGATGTGTCGTATAATATAGAAGTAACAAATGAAGGGAATATCCCTGGAAATACAGTAGTAATAATTGACTACATTCCTTGTGGAATGACTTTATCTGCGGCGAATTCTTTGCCATGGAATATTGGGACAGACGGCTATGCGAGACTAACGGTAGCAGGCGCAATTAATGTGAATCAATCGATAAATTTAGAGATCATATTAACCATTGGACAATGTGCACAGGAAACAGGATCTAGAGTAAATCTTGCAGAGATTTCTAATACGAACGATGATGTAGATGCGGATAGTGTTCCAGATGAAATTCCGGATAATGATCCAGAAGATGAAGATGATAATGATGATGTAGAAGTCGATATTAATGTTGGATCTACGATCGGAGATTTTGTATTCAATGATCTTGATGGAGATGGAATCCAAGATAATAATGAGCAAGGTATCGGAGGAGTTATAGTTACCTTATTCAATGAAGACAATGAAGTAGTTGCAGTATTTGTGACTGGATCAGATGGACTTTATGAGTTCGAAGAGATCGACGCGGGTAATTATTATGTAACATTCATGTTAGATGATGAAGATCTTATTCCTTCTCCTTCGAATGCAGGCAACGGTGCGAATGATAGTAATGTTACAGAAGAGAATGGTCCAGGGAGTACTCCATTTTTTGAAGTGATCTCTGGTCAAGATGATTTGACGATTGATGCTGGATTCTTTATTTGTTCACTTATCAAAGGAGTTACATATTATGACGTTAATGAAGATGATATCAGACAGTCAACAGAAAATGGGATCAATGGCTTAGTTGTCAATCTTTACAAAAAAGTGAATGGTCAGAATGTCCTTTGGGACAGTGAGACTACTCACCACGATTATGATACGCCTTCTGATGATGGAATCTGGGACTTTTGCGTATCTCCTGGCCAGTATTATATAGAGGTAGAAATGCCACCTATTGGATTAGTAAGAGTAAGGCCATTTGTTGGAGGAACTAATTTTGATTCTGATATAAACAATTCAAATGGTCTGAATACAACCCCTACATTCACATTATTTCCTGGTGGGGCAAAAACAGATCTAGGAGCAGGATACTATCCAATGGCAACAGTTGGAAATCGAGTTTGGATGGATGAAAATGCGAACGGTATTCAAGAGACAAATGAAGCGAAAGTTGAAGGTGTAGTTGTGCAGGTTTATAATATGGATCATGAAATGATTGATCAAGCCATAACCAACTCGGAAGGAGTTTATACTATAGAATATTTAATGAAAGAAGAGTACTACTTGAAATTTGAAGCTCCGGAAGGATTTGGATTTACGTTTGCGAATGCTACCGGAGATGATTTAGATAGCGATGTTAATCATGCGATGGGTATTAATACAACGAGTCCAAGATTTTTCAATCCTGGAGATGTAATAAAGAATGTTGATGCTGGTATTGTGAATGGTGTACTTCCAGTAGTTTGGACTGACATAAAAGTAGTGAAAGAGGAAAAGCATAATATATTAACATGGACAACGGCTCACGAATTAAATGTAGAAAATTACATTGTTGAAAGAAGACTTGAATCAGAGGATATATTTATAGAAATTGGAACAACAGAAGCTGCAGGCAACAGTAATGTTGAGCAATCCTATAATTTCATTGATGAAGATGTTATTAATGAGGATAAATATTATTACAGGGTACGTCAAATTGACTTTGATGGTAAATATTCATATTCTAATATTGTTGTAACTGAAAGATTAGGAAATGGAGAATACAAAATGTATCCTAATCCAACTAACTCACATGTTAATATTGAAGGTGAATTCGAATTAAATAAATCATACATTATTACAATAATCGATGATTTAGGAAGAGAAGTTATTAAGAACACTTATTCGTCGGAAAGACGAATAGATTTAAGACAACTTTCTAATGGAATATATACACTATTAATAAAATCCAATGATGACGTTATTTTTCAAGAACGAATTATAAAGCTTTAGACATAATCATTATATAAATCCCCTTCAATACTTAATTGCATTGAAGGGGATTTCTTGTTTGTAGAAAAAATTATCTTAACTTACTTATTATCATGTGTTAAAATATGTAATATTATTGTAATGTTTAATAATAAATTTTATATTTGTTCTTAAATGAAGCGATACAACAAAATCGCCAATTTATCCAACCTACTATGATTTTCAGTTTGTATATCACATACTGTCTGTTGAACCTAAACAGAACTGGATTCAAGTATTGTTTTATAATACTACAGTAGGCAACTTATTTTACCATATTAGTAAAATTAATAAACTGTAATTTCATACAGAATCAATTCAATACGAATCATGGATCACATAAAGTGGCCTTTTGTCCAGTATTAGTCATAGTCAGATATTTCGTAAAATACCTGACACATTTGTATTAATATGTTTTTTAAAATAGATTAAAATATACATTTGTTTTGGCGATATGGTTAAAATTACAAATATAATATTGCTTTAAATAGCCATTGCGTAATTATAATATCGATCATTTCAAGACTAAATTACTCCTTACCGATACAAGTAATTTAGATGCCAAAAAACGAAGACATACGACCAGAAATAGAAAAGATCATTTCTTCAAAAGCTATGATTCTATCTTTGGTTTGTAAGTTTTTTTAGTGAAACACCCTTTTGGAATAAGTACGTAAGACTGCTAAAGAGCAGTACACTTCCGTTCTTACTTTGCTTTATGAGATTTATGCTATACTGTATCTTACCAATGCCTCTTACCAGTTGCAGTGATAATCTATAGTGTAGGTTAATATAATTTATTTGTAGTCAATAATGACTACATGTAATTTCATTAATCAATTCACAATCATATGACTACACATATCCAAAAACTGTTTCTAAAAAGAAAAACTTTTATTTACCTATTTATTGCAGCATTTTCTTGTCTGCATGTTTCCGCTCAACTCGACAACCCAAATTGGGGTGATGGTATAACAGGATGTGTACCTGATGCATTGCTATATCCGGGAGTTGCTGCAGTAACGTGTGCAGTGGCAGAGAGTCAGCCTGCATCTGAAAGATTTGTTATTGCCTATTTGTCATTAAATGGTGGATTGTCAACAGTAGGAAGAGATACTCTGACTAATCCTGATAGTGTAGTACACCATACGGACTGGTTAATAGAGAATATAGGAAATGTATTTGGTACAGCTATAAAACAGAATACCGCCGAGGTTTTTGTAACGGCTTCATCCAATTATGGTGCTGGATTTCTTGGAAACCCTGGTGTTTTAAATTATGGAATAATTGGGAGCCCGGCAAATGAAGCTGAAGCTGCTGGAACTGTATATAGAATTGATCCTGTGACTGGAGCTGCTACTGTCTTTGTAAGGTTGCCTCAGCAAGCAACATTAGTAGAGCATTGGGATTGTGAAAATGATGCGATTGAAATTACAAGACCTAATAGTGGAGTAGGTTTAGGTAATATAGCCTATGATGAAATAAACGACCAGTTTTTTGTGACGAATACAGAGGATGGGAGGATTTATCGGATATCTAATTCTGGAGCAATATTAGATAGTTATGATCCATTCGATTTAGATTCAGGTATTGCGGGTATCGATGATTTTGAAGAACTAATTTATGGATTAGCAGTTGAGCCTGGAAGTAATAGATTGTTTTTTGGCACAGCGGATGCTGGAGCATTAGGATCATTCAATCCAGGTGCGGGTGGCACATATTTAACTGAAGCCGGAGCTCCTGAAGTTTATTCAATTGATTTAAACGCCTCAGGTGGATTTGCTAGTATGACCACTGATAATTCAATACCTAATACTTATAGCTGGGATAATTTTATAGGAACAGAGCAATTGCATGTTGCTATCCCAACGGCATCTGATGTTGATGCTAGTTCTTATACTCAGTGGACGTCATTTTTCATTTCGGATTTAAGTTTTAATCCAGATGGAGAACTTATGGCCGGAATAAGAGTAGGATGTCGAGGTAGCTGGCATAGTTCATATAACCATCATGGAGAAACTGATTTTTTAACATTAAACACAACTACAGACTTGTATGGAAATCCAATGGAGTACGATATTTCTGTGCTTGGAGATGCAGCTCGTGAAGATGGTTATGGAGGTGTTGCAACATTTGACCCAACGAATGGAACATGTGATATCTATTATGTCACTAGTTCCGCTGATATAATTGAAGAAGCTGGACCTCACGGGTTAGCAATATGGGAATCTTCACTTACAAATACACCAATTACACCAATAGGAGTGTTTCAATATGGAGTTTTACCAAATAACGATCCTAAAGGTATTGGAGGAGATGTTGAAATGTTTAATGGCTGTAGTATTTCATGTGATATTACGGGAGATACTGATGTGTGTGAAGGAGAAAATATAACATTGACTTATACACCGGATTGCCCAGCCAATCTTTTTACTTGGTCGATTACGTCAGGAAATGCTACCATTTCAGGGGCAAATGACGAGACCATGGTAACTATAACAGCTGGAAATAACGACTTTACAATTACACTACAACCTACTGGATCTTCAGCTACATGTACATATGATGTGACAGTAAACCCTCCACCTACGGTAAGTGTAAGCGGTGGACCATTTTGTATAAATGATTCTCCAAGCAACTTAACAGGAAGTCCAGCCGGCGGTACATATAGTGGTACAGGCATCACAAATGGAAGTGCAGGTACATTTGATCCAGCGACAGCAGGAATAGGTACACATACGATCACATATAATTATACTGATGCAAATGGATGTAGTAATAGTAATACAGGTGATGTTGTAGTAAATGCCTTACCTGTAATAAGTGTAAGTGGTGGACCATTTTGTGTAGATGATTCAGCAGGTAACTTATCAGGTAGTCCAGCTGGCGGTACCTATAGCGGTACAGGAATCACAGATGGTAGTGCAGGCACTTTTGATCCGGCAACAGCTGGAGCAGGTAGCCATACGATTACATATAGTTTTACAGATGGAAATGGTTGTAGCAATAGCTCAACAACGAATGTTGTAGTAAACGCCTTACCCGTAGTAAGTGTAAGTGGTGGGCCATTTTGTATAGATGATTCAGCAGGTAACTTAACAGGCAGTCCTGCCGGTGGTACATTTAGTGGTACAGGCATCACAGATGGAAGTGCGGGTACATTTGATCCAGCAACAGCTGGAGTAGGAAGCCATACAATCACATATAGTTTTACAGATGGAAATGGTTGTAGCAATACTAGTACAACGGATGTTGTAGTCAATCCATTACCAACGCCTAGTATTGACCCAATTGCACAAACATGCATTGGAAATGGGATTATAACTCTATCAGCGACTCCAACAGGAGGAACATATAGTGGTATAGGTATTTTAGATGGAGCGGCAGGAACATTTGATCCTAAGGTTGCAGATTTAGGCACAACGACTATCACATATGATTATACAGATCTTAATGGATGTTCAGCTAGCACAACTGTAGATATAGAAGTTATCAACTGTTTTGATTTGGCATTAGATAAGAAAGTAGATCCAGCGGGACCTCAAGGACCATTCGTTATTGGAGATGAGATTACATTCATAGTTACAGTTTATAATCAAGGACAAACGGATGCGATAGATGTAGTAGTAGAGGATTATATTCCTTCTAGTATGAGCTTTAGTACTAGTCCTGATTTTGCTTTAAGTATGGGAGATTATTTAGCAACTATACCAAGTCTAACAGCAGGATCAAGTCAAGAACTGAGTATCACATTACAATTAGATAATTATGATAACTCCGATGTTATAAATAATTCTGAAATTATATCAGCGGATGATGATAACGACTCAATGAATACGCCTCCGGAAGATCAGGATAGTGATTTAGATTCTGTTATTGGTTCTAGTAATGATGACACAGAAACGGATACAGATAATGACATAGATGATGAAGATCCTATGCAACCAGGATCGGTAGATAACCCAATGGATCAAGATGATTATGATCCAGCAGTACTTCCAATTCTAGATTTGGCAAATACTAAAACAGTAAATACAGCTAGTCTAACAGCTGCCGGAGGTACATTTGAACCAGGAGAAAATATTATTTTTGAAGTAAATGTATTTAATCAAGGAAATGTAACTGCAGATAATATTGCTGTTACTGATACAATACCTTGTGGATTACAATATAACATGATTGCGAATGTGGCAGAAGGCTGGACATTGAGCGGATCTGGTGGTTCTGCCTCGTATATTGTGGAATCATTAGCTCCTGGAGCTGATACCACAATTTTAATAACTTTCAATGTAAAATCAAGTGCTCAGGTACTAGCGGATTGCGGAGCGAACCCTTCTGTTGTTGATGGAGAACCATTCACAAACTTCTCATTTATAGCGGGAGCGGAGGTAGATGGAGTTCCTCAGACAGAAGATGTAGATTCAGAATTTAATTCGTTTACCCCAGAGGAGGCTTCGACTAATCCTAATGAAACAGGAGATAATGATACAAGTAGTACAGGTAACAATCAGTCTGGTTCACAGGATGATAATGATCCTGCAGTTATTGAGATATTCGACCTTGCATTATCTAAAATTGTGAGCCCATTGGAGCTTCCTTACAATGTAGGAGATCCAGTAACATTTGAAATATGTGTGTCTAATCAAGGTAATGTACCAACGGATTCTGTGAATATTATAGATTATATTCCAGCGGGATTAGAATATAACACATCAAGTGATGCTCTTGGGTGGGATGGATCTGTAGGAAGTAATACTGCGACCTATAGTTTTGACGATAGTGATCTTCCAGGAGGAGCACTTAGCTTCGGCGAGCAAGTATGTCAGTCAATTATATTGACTGTGCTTTCTGGGCAGACAGACTTTGTAAATAGAAGTGAAATAACATCAGCTACCACATTAGTAGATGATGGAATGGGCGGCATCCTCACAAGCCTTGTTACAAATGATAATGACAGCGAATTTAATTCTACACCTGGAGATGAAGCAGGTGGAGCAGAAGATACGGAAAGTGATGCAGTCACTAGTGATATAGATGATCCATCTGTATTAGGAAATGGCTCTGGGAATCCTGGAGATGAATTGGCATCTACAGATGATGATAGTGCAGATCCTGCTTTAGTTCCTATTGTAGATTTTGCACTTCGTAAGACAGTTGCAACAGGAAATCCTTCGCCCCTAGCAGTAGGAGATACAGTAAGATTTTTAATAGAAGTACTTAATCAAGGAAATGTTACAGGAGCAAATATTTCAGTTAATGACTATATACCAGCAAATTTAGGTTTTGCGGACAATATGGCCAATGCTAATTGGACAGGAGCTGCAGCTGGTCAAAGTAGCATTACTGCAATGAATATAATAGTTGGACCACTGGCTCCAGATGATATAGATAGTATATATATAGATTTAGTAGTATTATCAGGTGGTGTTGATAATGAAGATTATACAAACAATGCAGAGATTTTTACCGTGTTTGCTGGAGTTGGGAGTCCTGGAGGAATTTTGCCGGGAACAAATATCACAACATTTGATGTAGATAGTACACCAGATGCAATTGATAATAACGATGATGGATCAGATGCAAGTAGTGCAGATAATCCAGAAACACCAAATGCAGCGGATAACTATGTAGATGGCAATGGATTAGATGCTGGAGGATCACCGGATGATGGAGTACAATCTACAGATGAAGATGATGCGGATCCGGCCTTGATAGCTTTCCATGATGTTGCATTGACAAAAACAAAACCAATTGGACTGGGAGCAGTTGACATTGGGCAAACAGTAACATTTACGATCACAGTTTATAACCAAGGAAGTAGTCCATTAGATAGCGTTAGCATAATAGATTATATACCAGCAGGGTATAATTTCGTTGCGAATAACAACTGGACTCCAAGTGGAATGAATGCTGTATTAACAGCGACTCTAGCTAATGGATTGATACCAGTTGGAGGAATTTTACCAGGAGCATCATTACCATTTCCAATCGAATTAACTATTTCAATGGATGCAACATTGGACAATCTGGTAAATGTAGCGGAGATTACAGGATCAAGGGATCTAAATGATCTTACGCAAGATGATGATGATGATAGTATAGCGGATACAATTTCAGATAATGATCCAGGAGGGTCAGATGACACGGGAAGTGATGATGTTGTAGACGGAGATGGAACTGGAGTTATTGGTGATGAAGTTGCTTCGACAGATGAAGATGATCAAGATCCAGAAGGAGTACAATTAGCACTATATAGTTTAGGAAATCAAGTATGGTTAGATAGTAATAATAGTGGAACTATTGACGGCTCAGAAACAGGAATTGAAGATGTAATTGTAGAATTATATGATGCAATGGGAGTTTTAGTAGAGACGACAATTACGGATGATATGGGACTTTACTTATTTGATAGTTTAGTGTCAGGTGATTACACAGTAGTAATTCCTTCATCTAACTTTAATGATGGAAGTTCTTTAGAAGATTTATCAAGCAGTACAGGAAGTGGCCAAACAGATCTAGTAAATGGTCCGAGTGAAGACGATCTTACAGCATTAGATCCAGACACAGATGTAGATGATAATGATGATAATGGTGTTTTAAATGGGAATTCAACATATCCTGGAGCAGTGGTAAGTAGTTCTATCACCCTAGGAGGAGTAACAGATGAACCAGTAGGCGAAAATCCTGACAACGATCCACTAACACCAGACGCAAACGAAAACTTAACTGTAGACTTTGGGTTTGTACCAATCGTAAGTATAGGTAGTAATGTGTTTGTTGATAATAATAATGATGGAGAAGATGATGGAGATGGAGGTATCGAAGGAGTTACAGTAGAAGTATATTCTGCAGGACCAGATATGATGATAGGTGGAGGCGACGACGTATTAGTAGGAATGGATATTACAGACACTAATGGAGACTGGCTAGTAGATAGTTTGTTGCCAGGTCTTTACTATGCAACTATTCCTACGCCAGATACGGATTACCCTGCATCCAGTACGCCGACAGATACAGCAGATAACAGTGATGACGGAGATGATAACGGATCACAGATAACTTCAGGAGGAGCCGTAACAAGTCCAATAGTTGACTTGCAACCGAATACAGAATTAACAGGAGAAACGGATTCAGGAGGATCTCAAGATTCTGGAGATGATAACAATGGAGATATGACGGTTGATTTTGGATTTCCACCATTGATGAGTATAGGAAGTACAGTATTCTATGATCAGAATGATGATGGGGTGCAAGACTTGACAGATCCATTAGAAAGTGGTATCGAAGGTGTACAAGTAGATTTATACTATGATGCTGACAATAATGGTGTTATAGATGGTGCCGAATTGACCCCAATCAATATGGTCAATACGGATGCAGATGGGAACTATTATTTTGGAAACCTTTTACCAGGCAATTACCAAGTAGGAGTACCGACACCAGATGAGAGTGCACAAACAAGTAGCACAGGACAAAATACAACAGACAATGAAGATCTCAGCGATGATGGAGATCAACCAGTAGATGGTGGTCCAACATTAAGTCTAATAGTAAATCTAGAAGGCGAAATGGAGCCAACAGAAGATGGCACTAATCCAGGAGCGGATCAAGATGATGCAAATGAGACTAATGGAAACATGACAGTTGACTTCGGATTTATTCCACAAATGAATATTGGAAGTACAGTATTCTATGATCCAAACGATAACGGAATCCAGGATACTTCTAATCCACTAGAAGATGGCATCGAAGGAGTCAACGTTAGCTTGTACTTAGATGCAGATGGTAATGGTGTATTAGAAGGAGATGAATTAACACCAGTAGAGACGACTACGACTGATGCAGAAGGAAATTATCTATTTGATATGTTGCCAGAAGGTGATTACATAGTAGGAGTAGATCCAACAGGTGGAGCACCAGTAAGTAGTACAGGTCAAACGACAACAGATGGAGCGGATGGAAACGATAATGGAGAACAGCCTGGCGGAAGCGGAGCGGAGATTTTATCAAATCCAGTGAATCTTGATGGAAACATGGAGACTCACACGGAAGATGAGCAAGGTGGAGACCAAGATAATGCAGATGACACGAATGGAGACATGACTGTTGATTTTGGATTGGTTCCCAATATGAGCATCGGAAGTACAGTATTCTATGATCAGAATGATGATGGAGTACAAGACTTGACAGATCCATTAGAAGGTGGTATCGAAGGAGTACAAGTAGACTTATATTATGATGCAAACAATGATGGCGTAATCGACGGTTCAGAATTGACACCAGTAGCTACGACTGATACAGATTCAGAAGGAAACTACTACTTTGGGATGTTACCAGAAGGTAATTATCAAGTAGGAGTACCGACACCAGATGAGAGTGCTCAAACGAGTAGCACAGGGCAAAACACAACGGACAATGAAGATCTAAGCGATGATGGTTTACAAACTGCATCAGGTGGAGCAACATTAAGTCCGATCGTAAATCTAGAAGCTGGGATGGAGCCAACAGAAGATGGCGCAAATCCAGGAGCGGATCAAGACGATGCAAATGAGACGAATGGAAACATGACAGTTGACTTCGGATTTATTCCGCAGATGAGTCTTGGAAGCACAGTATTCTATGATCCAAACGATAATGGAATTCAGGATACATCTAATCCACTAGAAGTTGGGATAGAGGGAGTGCCGGTTAATCTATATCTAGATGCAGATGGCAACGGAGTATTAGAAGGCTCAGAATTGACAGCAGTAGAGACTACAGTGACTGATGAGAACGGCGATTATCTCTTCGAGATGTTACCAGAGGGCGATTACATAGTAGGAATAGATCCATCAACAGATGCACCAGTAAGTAGTACAGGACAGATGACAGCCGATGGAGTTGACGGTAATGATAACGGAGAACAACCAGCGGGTAGTGGAACACAAGTATTATCCAACGTTGTAAACCTTGATGGAAACATGGAGACTCATATAGAAGATGAGCAAGGCGGAGATCAAGATGATACGGATGACACAAATGGTGACATGACAGTTGATTTTGGATTGATACCAAATATGAGTATCGGAAGTACAGTATTCCTAGATAACAATGATGATGGACAGCAGGATCCAATGGATGCTACGGAAACGGGAATCGAAGGAGTAACGGTACAATTATTATATGATGCCAATGAAGACGGTGTAATTGATGGTGCGGAATTAATACCAGTAGCAACAGTGGATACTGATTCTGATGGAAATTACTTCTTCGGAATGTTACCAGAAGGTAATTATCAAGTAGTGATACCAACAGCACCAGAAAGTGCACCGACATCAAGTACACCAACGGACGAAATGGACAATGGTGAAGATGGAGATGACAATGGAGCTCAACCAGGAGGAGAAGGAACTTCAGTAAGTTCACCAATAGTGAACTTAACGGCAACAGAAGAGCCACAAGATGGTATGGGTGAGACCGAGCAAGGAACTAGTCAAGATGGTACAAATGCTGCACCAGACAATAATGGAGATATGACGATAGATTTCGGATTTATCCCATATGTAAGTGTTGGATCAAATGTATTCGTAGATGAAGACAATGATGGTCTTGATGATGGAGATGACGAAGAAGGAATACAAGGAGTAACAGTCGAAGTATATAGTACAGGCCCTGATATGATGATTGGAGGAGGGGACGATATACTAGTAGGTATGGATGTTACAGATATGAATGGCGATTGGTTAGTAGACAGCTTAATACCTGGCGAATACTATGCAGTAATAGAAACAGTAGATCCAACATATCCTACATCAAGTACAACAGATTTTGATGCAGATGATTCTGTTGACAATAATGACAATGGTACACAAGTAGGAGGAACTGGAACATCAGTGACAAGTAATGAATTTACTCTGACAGGAGATGGAGAGACTACTACAGAGTCAGGATCAGGAGCAGATCAAGATGATGCTGATGATGACAATGGAGACATGACTGTTGATTTTGGATTTGTACCTTATTATTCATTAGGAAATCAAGTATGGATAGATGATAACTATGACGGACTAATCAATGGATCTGAGTTAGGTATAGAAGGCGTAGATGTTGAACTGTATGACACAGATGGCAATCTGATAGGATTGACGATGACTGATATGGATGGACTATATCTATTTGATAGCTTACTACCTGGAGATTATATAGTAGTTATTCCAGCTGCGGAGTTAGAAGTAGGAGGAGCATTGCAAGACTACTTATCAAGCACGGGGACATTCAACATGGGAGGCCCATTTGAAAATCCGGGAGTAGATGCTGAGACGGGCACAGATAATGATGACAATGGAACATTCAATACGAATGGTAATTACCCATCAGCTGTAGTTAGCAGTGTGGTAACATTAGGAGGAGATGATGAACCGTTGAACGAAGATCCAGACAATGATCCTAATACATTAGACATGTATGAGAATCTAACGGTTGATTTCGGATTCATAGAGAAGGTATATGATGTAGCTCTTATCAAGGAGACAAATATGGAAACTGGGAATAAGGTAGGAGATATATTGACATTTACTATTACAGTATCAAATCAGGGTAATACACCAATGACTAATATTGAAGTAACTGATTATATAGCAACAGGCTTTATAGATGTTCCAACACAAAATAGTGCAGTAACGGATGCTGGAGGTTCTGGTTGGTCAGTACCGGTTGATGATAAGATTACTTATGTGATAGCGGATACTTTAGCACCAAACGAATCTACGGAAGTAACTGTATATCTTGAGCTGGGACAAACAATAGAGGATGGTGGTTATGTAAATTATGGTGAGGTTAGCATGTTCCAAGATACGATAGGTAATAGTACAGATGGGACTGGACCATATGTTGGAGGAATAGAAGATGAAGACAGTACGCCAGATGATACTAATGAAGATCCAGGAGGACAGCCAAATAGCGATGCAGATGATTTTGTAGATGGTGATGGTACAGGTGTTATTGGTGACGGAGTGGATACAACGGATGAAGATGATCATGATCCAGCATTGATACAAGTAGTTGATATTGCATTAGCAAAGACTACTTTGACGGCTGGACCATACATATATGGTCAAGAAGTAGAGTTCAATATTGAGGTTATAAACCAAGGTAATGTTGATCTTGAAGATGTATTAGTAAGTGATTATATACCATGTGGATTGACATTCGGACCTAGTAATAGTGGTTGGATAGAAGGTACAGGAGTAGCTACAACTACTATTGATGCAATAGCGGCAGGAGAGAGTACAAACATCAGTATATACATGATTGTGATTCCAGTAAGTGGTACTTGTGGGTATGACGAAGCTTATGTGAATTATGCTGAAGTAAGTCAAATGTTTGCTGATTACGATGGAGATGGAAACTTCACGGATGATGTAAGCTTAGAAGATTTAGATAGTGAATCAGATGCTACACAATTCAACGATGCAGGTGGAGATCCACTTTCAGATGCTGATGATGAAGTACTTGGAAATGGTACAGGGACTGAAGGAGATGGAGTTGAAGAAACGGATGAAGATGATCATGATCCAGCGTTTATAGAAATATTTGATTTAGCGCAGATCAAGTTTATTGACAATGAAGGTCCATATGATATTGGAGAGACAGCTACATTCGAATTTGAAATAACGAATCAAGGTAATGTTGATGCATATAATATTGATGTAACTGATTATTTGAATGAAGGATTTAGTTTTTCCACTACTGGTAATGACGGTTGGGATACACAAGGTGATAACATTGTATATACAATAGAAGGGCCTTTAGCTCCAGGAGAGACAGAGACAATATTCTTAGATTTGACAGTGATTTTACCTGATAATGCAAGCGTGCAGTCATGGTATAATGAATCAGAAATCAGCAGTGCAGACAATGATACTGATCCAAACAATGACGATCCTATGGATGCAGATAGTACACCAGATACTGATCCAGATAATGATAATGATCTAGTTGACGGACCAGATGAAGATCCTATCTTCAATCCTAATGATGACAATGATAATGTTATTGATGAAAATCCAAATGATCCATTTAACATTGGCGATGATGATGAAGATGACAATGATGCAGCCGGTATATTGGTTGTTGGTGGTCTTGGAGATACAGTATGGAAAGATCTTGATGGAGATGGAGTGCAAGATCCAGGTGAACCAGGAGTACAAGGAGTTGTCGTAATCTTAAGAGATTGTGAAGGAAACAACTTAGGATTTCAGGTTACAGATGAAAATGGATTTTATTTCTTCAATAATCTACTCCCAGGAGATTATCAAGTATCTTTCAACATAGGTGATCTTCCAGAAGGATGTGCATTTACACAACAAAATCAAGGGGATGATGAATTTGATAGTGATGTGAACCAAAATGGAGTTGCTCCATGCACAACTATTCAAGGAGGAGAATATGATAGTTCATTTGATGCAGGACTTCTAGTATTGGTTAATATTGGAGATTTTGTGTGGCATGATTTAGATGGAGATGGAGTACAGGATTCAGGAGAACCGGGCATACAAGGAGTTGAAGTTTATTTATTTGATGAAAATAATAATCTAGTTGAAACAGTAACAACTGATGAGAATGGATATTATTTGTTTGAAAATATTTATCCTGATTCATATTATATTGCATTCAATGATCCAGATGGATTTGAAGTCACAACACCCGATAATACGGATGATGAAAATGATAGTGATGTCACAAATTTCATCTTGAGTCCAAACGGAAGTACTACAGATTTATTTACCATTGAATTCGGGCAAGAAGATGATTTGTCATTTGATGCAGGATATTATATGTGTATTCCAATTGGAGAATTAGTTTGGTACGATATAGATGAAGATGATATCTGGGATGAGAACGAGAATGGTATAAATGGCTTAGAGGTCAACCTATATCAGTACGATGGAACAGATTTCGTGCTTTACGAAACTCAAATAACAGGAAATAAGCCTGGAACACCATCTGATGACGGATATTATAAATTCTGCGCACCTCCTGGTTCTTATTACGTTGAAGTAGTTTTACCTCCTTTAGGATTGGTAACAGCTCTATCAAATCAGATTAATAGTTTGCCTATTACGAACAGTAGTGAATCAACTATTGATAGTGATATGACAAATGATTTTGGTACGAGTACAACAGCAGCATTCACTGTTCTTTCTGGCGATGTTATATGTAATATTGGAGCGGGATATTATCCAATGGCAACAGCGGGTAATAGAGTATGGGAAGATAGTAATGAAAATGGTGTGCAAGATGACGGAGAAGCAAATGTATCGGATGTATTGGTAGAGGCGTATGAAGTAGAAACAGGAATGAAAGTAGCGGAATCAGTTACAAATTTATCGGGTACTTACTCTTTAGAATATCTACAGAAGAAAGACTATTACTTGAAATTTACTCCACCATCTGGATCTGGCTATGGATTTACTATACCTAATTCAGGAGGAGAGACTGTGGATAGTGATGTAGATCATACTTATGGATACAGAACAACAGCTGGATATAGTATGAGTCCTGGCCAAAACTATATCAATATAGATGCCGGGTTAAAATTAGGTATTCTTCCATTAACATGGATTGATGTACAAGCGAATAGAGTACGCAACCAAAATGAGGTTTCTTGGATTACTTCAACTGAAATTAATGTAAGTCATTTTGTAATTGAAAGATCTTATAATCAAAGTTCTAATTATACAGAGATTGGTGAAGTTGATGCTTTAAATAATCTGAGTTTAAATGAATATTCATTTATAGATGAAGAGAGTGAAAATTCAGGAAGATATTATTACAGAATTAAGCAAGTTGATCTAAATGGTACTTTCGGTTATAGTGAAATTACATCTGTTAACGTTGAAAATGATTCTAATAAGATGTTGGTTTCACCAAATCCTGCAGTAAATAATGCAAGATTGAATATTGAACTTGTTGCTGGAACCGAAACAGATATTACAATTTTTGATAGAACTGGAATGTTAGTTAGATCATATAAATTGGATTATACTGAGGAAGGACATGCAACGTCAATTGAGATAAGAGACTTAGAATCTGGAGTATATACAATACGACTTATTCAGGGACAATTAGAAATGCACAACAAGTTGATTATCATAAGATAGTCGATCTATAGATAAGAACATTATATTATACCTCCTTCGATTTATTTCGAAGGAGGTTTTTTTATCAATAGGTATATCGTTCAAAGAGAGCATATTGCAATAATAAAAGTGACATTGTTAAACATTATTGGTGTCGAAAAATAAATACTCAAATAAGCTCGAACATACTTGAGTTCGTACAGAAATATTCGTGTTTTTCTCTTGTTGGAAAGATAGTCCGCTCAAATGTAAATATTTATATATGTGAAATTATTGTAATATGTTATTATATTACGATAAAATGCAATATGTTTGTCCTAGGGTATCTTCACTTTAATGAAGAATCTAAAAAATAAGATCAAATTTATTTGATTTATAATTGACCAACCAAGATTGACACCATTCAGCAATTGCTGTTAGGGATTAGAACCGCCATAGTAAATCGCTAGATTAGATTATGAGCACTCTGAGTTATTAATATTACTCAGTAATTGTTTAAGTACAATGTTCTAAAGTTCTATTCTTATATAAGCTCAAGATTTTACTATAGGTATTCGGTTTAAGATGTAATTGTCTTGACGTAACTCCTATGTGTATATTCAAAGAGTCTTTGATTTACTGACGAAATAAGTACACCATCCATAATTAGGATATTTATTAATTAGTAATTATTGAAAATGAAAACACCTAACTCATCAAAGGCAATTAAGACCAGATCGGTCACATTATTTTTGCTAGTATTCTTTCTATCGCCGTTCGTTGGGTACAGTCAATGCGATCTTGTGGTAGACTGTTCAAACATACTAGACCAACAATTAGTATGTAGAGCTGATCTACCGCCAGTAGATTTTAGTTTGCCAATAATAGTTGATTCATGCGGAGATGTTACTCTTTCAGCATTAACTATTATTCCAGGAAATAGTGCATGTCCAAATGATACTCTTTTTGTTCCTAGGACTTACTTTATACAAGATACGGATGGCAATATGCAAGAATGTATTCAATTGTTTACCATAGTAGATGATATAGCACCAATGATGTTATGTCAACCAATTACATTGGAATTAGGTGCAACAGGAATGGTGTCAATAATTCCAAGTGATGTTGATGCTGGATCCACGGCTAATTGCGGAAGTGCAGTAACTTTGTCTTTGAGTCAAAGTGATTTCACTTGTGCAGACGTTGGAGATGTTGATGTATGGCTAATCGGAGAAGATGCATGTGGAAATTTAGATTCGTGTATAGCTGTTGTTACAGTAGAAGATATTACAGATCCAACTATAACTTGCCCTGCTGATATTACAATGAATGCTGATCCTGATAGATGTACAGCTGTTGTTTGTTATGATGTTAGTGTCACAGATGATTGCGAAGCGATCCTTCCAGAAGACATAATAGGTTTTGACTTTCTAGGGACTTTTGAAGACCATAATTATTTTGTTTCTTCAGCAATCAATTTATTGGGTTGGGAAGAAGCAAATGCAGCTGCTTCAGCAGCAGGAGGTCACCTTGTTGTTATTACTAGTGAATTAGAACAAGAATTTATAGCTGACAATGTAGATGATGGCTTATATAGAATTGGTTTACGATATTCTCCTAGTCTTGATGAATTCAAATGGGTGAATGGCGAACCATTTGCATTTGATGCATGGGGAATTGGACAACCAGGCGGAATTTTAGAAGGGGATTATGTATTTAATCTAGATATTGGTGGTTCACCTTTTGATGGATGGTATGATGCACCGTCGATCCTTCCTTTAAGATATATTGTAGAGATTGAAACATACGATACAGAATTAACAGCTGGGCTTCCAGCAGGATCTAACTTCCCAGTAGGAATCACTGAAGTCACATATGTAGCTTCTGATGTTGCAGGAAACACAGCGGAATGTAGCTTTAATGTTAGAGTTTTTGATGCGCAATCTCCTGTGATCGCTTGTCCATCAGATAGTATTATACAATTAGAAGCTGAAGAATGTGAAATTTTATTTACATATGAAGAACCTGAATTTACAGATAACTGTCCAGATGCAGTCATTACTCAAATTGCTGGGTTAACTTCTGGATCTTTATTTCCGATAGGGGAGAATATTATTTCTTTCGAGGCTAGGGATACAACTGGCAATGTTGATACTTGTACTTGGCTTGTTGTAGTTAATGACTACGAGCCACTCGGTCTTCTATGTAATGGCGAAGTTAATTTTTCAATTGACGAGACATTGTGTTCTGGAGAGTTATTACCAAGTATGCTTATTGATGTCACTACTATCGGTTGTGCAGATAGTTGCACAATAACAGTTAAAGGAGACGATGGAATTAAAAGACCAGCAATATTTTCGACAAATGATATTGGTAAAAGTTATGAATATGAAATATGCTGTGGTGGTATATGTTGTTGGGGTATTGTAAATGTAGAATACAAATTTAATCCTGTAATCTTATGTACTGAAAACGATACATTATCATGTACACAAGCATTCGACGAATCTACAATAAGACCTGATATAAGCATGTCTTGTGCTCCTGCAACATTGTTGTTAGTTGACGAGGATATCGAAAACTTAAATTGTGATTCATTATTCACCGCTAAGATGGTTAGAAAGTATACTGCAGTTGATATATACGGAAATACATCTGACACTTGCGAGCAGACTATTTTCTTGAAGAGAACTAATCTGGATAGTATTAGTCCTGTTCAACCTCATGCAATATTTAATAATATGGAATTGAGTTGTAGTAGTGGTTTTGCTACGACAAGTCAAGGTTATCCTTATCCAGCATTATCAGTTACTGGAGCTCCAAGATTAAGAATTGAAGGAGGAGGATTTGTAGATCTTTATCCATTTGAATCAAGTACAATATGCAATGGCTTCGCTGACTATGAAGATGAAATCATGCCAAATAGTACGAGTTGTGTTACAAAGATCATAAGAACATTCACGATCGGAGAATGGTGGTGTGGTGGAACAAATAAAAGAACATTCAAACAATTAATTGAAGTAGTAGATTTTGAAGGACCACAACTTACGTGCCCTTCGAATATGACGATCAGTACTAGCTCATTCGAATGTTCAGCGCCAGTATCAGTACCGTTACCTATTGCGATGGATCAATGTAATGATGATCTTAGGTTTAATCTAGGAACACCAATTGGTGATATGGAAAATTACAATGGGGAATCATTCGATTTAGGTGTTGGAGTTCATACACTGCAATATGCTGTATATGATGCATGTAACCAAGGTAGTTTCTGTTCATTTACTGTAACGGTAGTAGATAATGCAGACCCGATTGCTGTTTGTGATCAATTTACAGAAGTTAGCCTTTCATTAGCAAGTACGACTTACGTGCCTGCGGAATCAATAGACGACGGCTCATTCGATGAATGTGGTCCAGTAACACTAAGTGTAGCTAGAATGGATGATCCAGGATTTGATGACTTTACTGGTTTCGGCCCTAGAGTAGATATTTCATGTGCAGATGCTGGTCAGACTGTAATGGTAGGACTATTAGTTACAGATGCAGGTGGCAATACAAATATGTGTATGGTGTCTGTTATTGTAAAAGATAAAGTAGAAGCTCAAATGGTTTGTCCTGCGGACACTACTGTAGAGTGCAATTTTGCATTTGATCCAGATAACCTTAGTGCATTCTTCGGAGATGTTCAGATATTTGATAATTGCCCAGCGGCAAATACAATAGATGAAACTATAGTAGGAAACCTGAATTCGTGTGGTAGTGGTGTATTAACTAGACAGATCACTCTTCTCAATGCGCAGGGGAATCAGACAGATTATTGTGAGCAGACAATCACTTTTGTTAGTGGCTCTCCACTATCTTATTTTGATATCACACCTCCTAATTCTCCAGTAGAAGTTACTGGATGTGGAATTGGCGCTTTAGATGCAGCAAATGTACAAATGCCAATCATTCCAAGTGGAGTTTGTCAACAAGTTGCCATTTCTATCGACAATGATACATTCCCATTCACAATAGATGGGGCTTGTCTTAAAATAATAAGAACATATAAGGTTATTGATTGGTGTATAACGAGTGGTCCTGGATCAGCATCGAGCCCTTTCGAATTTGAACAGATAATCAAAGTAAGTAACTCAGTGAAACCTACATTTGCGAATGTATTTACAGATTCTACATATTGTAGTTTTGCAGGAGACTGCGGAGGAATTGAAGTTACGGGATTAACAGCAACATCTTCAGATGATTGTACAGTTGACAGTGAATTATTAAGAAGGTATGAAACTACAGATGCATCAGGTGCTATAGTTAAGTTTGGCAATGGACATGATGCAAGTGGAGCATATGATCTTGGAGAATACACAGTGACATTTATTGCAGAAGATAAATGTGGCAATCAACAAGTGACAACTTCTACATTTTCAATAATAAGTTGTAAACAGCCAGTACCATATTGTCTTGATGGATTGAGTACTTCGCTTACATTAATGGATCCAGATGAGGACGGAGAGTTTGAAGCAATGGTTATGTTAAGTACAGACTTCTTCGATGCAGGTAGTTATCACCCATGTGGTCTTGACGTAAATTTAAGCTTCTCATCAGATATCACAAATAAGCAGCTTATTTTCGATTGTGACGGTCTAGGTGAGCAAGAAATTCAATTATGGGTAACGGATTCAAATGGAAACCAAGATTTCTGTGTGGCGAGTCTTGATGTGCAAGATAATGAAGGATTATGCAGCTCACAGTTGACAACAGTAGATATCCAAGGTAGAATATACACATCTGAAGATGCTGAATTGAGTGAAGCAAATGTAAGATTGATCAGTTCAGAGACACAGGAGAAAATGACTGATGTAAATGGAGAATACGGATTCATGGATATGCCACAAGGAGGAAGTTACAGTGTTGTACCTCAAAAAGATGATGATGTACTTAACGGCGTGTCAACTCTTGATTTGGTGATGATCCAAAGACATATACTAGGGATAGCTGAATTTGATAATGTATATGATTACATAGCGGCAGATATCAATCATGATGATAGATTGACAGCTGCTGATTTAGCGTCACTTAGAAAAACGATATTGGGAATTAATATGAACTTCACAAACAATACAAGTTGGAGATTTATTGATGAGCAGCACGTATTTGAGGATGATACTGATCCTTGGTCATCAACATTTGCAGAATCATATGATATTCAAGGATTGAGTGATAATATGTGGATTGATTTTATAGGTGTTAAAATTGGTGACATAAATGGAGATGTAGAAGCAAATCTACAAGCTGGTATAAGCACAGAGGTGAGAAGTGCACAATCATTGATTATGACGATGCCTAATACTAAAGTTGAAAAAGATAGAGTATATGAAATTGAAGTGCGTGCTTCAGATGCTATTAATTTAAGAGGATTACAACTTGCATTCTTATTGACAGGATTAGAATTAGTAGAGATTAAGAGAGGAGCAATGAACGTAAAGGCAAACGATTTCGTAATTACTGATGAGGAATTAAGAATGAGTTATGCCAATGCAATAGGTGACTATGCTCAAGCAAATGATGTGTTTTTCACTTTAGTATTGAGAGCAGAAGAAGATGGACTGATTTCTGAAATGATAGAAATTAATGAAAAAGATCTTCAAGCGGAATCTTACTTAGGGAATGATCTGAAAGTAGGATCTGTAGAGATAGATTGGAGAGATGAGGAGACTATTGATCCATTACAACTTGTAATTGCTAAGTCTATTTCGCCAAATCCATGGAGAGCTCAGACAGAAATCAATTTTGAAATCCCAGAAGCTGGTAATGTTGGATTGATTATTAGAGATGTAAACGGTAGCGTTTTAATGTCTAAGAATAACTACTATGAAAAAGGATTACAGTCATTTATTGTCACATCGAATGATGTAGGAGTAACTGGATTGTTATTATTCGAACTTTCATTCGGCGATCAAATAGTAAACAAAAAAATGATAAGAATAGAGTAATTATCTCTATTACTTGTCTGGATATAATAATGCGGAAGTTGTCTTAAATGATGACTTCCGCTTTTTTGTTATCTAATATTAGAAGTGAAATGGAGCGGAAAAAAGTTAAATTGTTATTTTATATTATGATTTATTGTAATATGTAAATTATTATAATTATGTTTGACTTATATTACAAAATAAAGTGTTAAAACTAGCGACTATTTATTAAATATTTAGTTGTGAATGGTATCTGATCAATACCAGAATAAAGAAGAAAGTAATAATTAATAAGTTGTTTTCTTCTATAGAAATAGTGCCAGAAAGCACTGCAGAATTACAAGTAACACCCTTTTACGAGTAACACCTTTTCACAGTAGAATTTAATTTCTACAAATTGTATGACTTTTACACCCTGTCACATTTAGGTACTTTTTAGTGCCTGAATTAATGATTCGTAAACACACACACACACATCCTTTTTACATTAGATAATTTTTTTAGCACACTAATGTATGTTTTACCAAGACATTCACACCCTTTCACAATAGGATATGTAAGATATCCTCGTATCGTGATTATTATAACTAGTATTCACTACAATACACACCTTTTCTCAGTAGGAAAATTAATCAAGAGATTGTTTTTCTACATATAGTATGATTCACACCCTTTCACAATAGGATATGTAAGATATCCTCGTATCGTGATTATTATAACTAGTATTCACTGCAATACACACCTTACTCAGTAGGAAAATTAGTCGAGAGATTGTTTTTTCTGTACATAGTATGATCCACACCCTTTCACAATAGGATAATATCCCTTTATCCATACATAGCGTAGTGCTGTTTAGCACTTATTTACACGACTATTTAGAGTTTACATCTAATGTATATGCAAGTGATTGTATATGATTTAAGATACCCGTTGTAATAGAATGAATTTTTATTACAATAGAATTCGCATTAGTCACATCTATTAACAATCCCGTATACTAAGTTTTCTTTCCAAATCCGATTTATACCACCAACCTTAAGGAAGATAGTTTTATAGTTAAGCTATAATAATAGAGCCTGCCAGTATATCAATAACTTGATTTACGTGGGAGGATTTATATTGCAACGACATTGCTTTAACATGCCTTTCATGTAATTGAATTTATTGATTTTAACCAAATCAGTGAGAAAATTACACAACATGAAAGAAGCTTCATTATTATCAAAACAACGACTAACAAAAACAAATACTTTGCTTAGAGATAAGCTGAGCAAAGCAAAAAAAATAATAGCAAACAAATTATATTTTCAACTAAGTCTTTCTATAATTATAGGTATTTCAGCCATGTCAACTGGAATATTAGATGGACACAAAGGCATATTAGTCAAAGAGGAAACACCCAAGTTTTCATCGGCTTTAATATCACTTGATTGCATTAATAGTATCAGTGGTACAGTATTTCTTGACGCAAATTTTGATGGGGCAAATAATGATAATTCCGGTATTGAAGGAATAAACATTATTGCTTATGATTGCGATAATAACATGGTCGGTTCAGATTTAACGGATATGACAGGGGAATATATTATTTCTGCAACAACGATAAATGAAACATATAGAGTAGAATTAGACTTAAGTTCAATTCCGAGTAGTTTTAAACCGGGTCCTAGTGGTCAAGATAACGAATCCACTGTACGATTTTGGAATCCAGGGAGTTGCTTAGATTTTGGAATAGTAAATCCGGAATCATGTAACGAAAGTTTGGTCGCGGCGGTATGTTTCGCCAGAAACAATGATGCTACATCGGAACCTACAATAGTTTTTGTTAATACGAACGATGCTAGAGATTGGCCAGGCCCTGCCAATAATAATGATAATAATGGTTTATGGGGAATACCAAGTGGATCAAGCGCTGGGAATTACCCATTGACCTTTTTAGAGGCAGCGAATGTGGGTGAATTGAACACAACATTTGGAATGGACTTCGATGCGGATAATACGAGACTAATAACAGGGTCTTACATGAGAGCTTACGCACCAATGAATACTAATGCATCTAATAATGGTTATGCAGAAGCTGCTCTTTATCAGATACCAATGGACTTGATTGGAGGAGTAGCCAATGCACCGTCTTTATGGTTAGACTTAGAAGTATTATTGAGTGATGGAGTGGCAGGTGAATATTTACCAGATAATAATTATCCTGGGCCAACTGCCTATGGGCGAACAGGATCAAACCCTAACCTGATTGGTTATACGGGACTAGGTTCAATTAAGGTATCTCAAGATAGATCTGAATTATATGTGGTAAATCTAAATAGAAGATCTGTTTACGTTATTCCAATTGGCCCAAATGGAGAAGCACCTTCATCATCTTCTGACATAAAAGAGTTTTTGTTACCTAATACTGAATGTAGTGGATCATGGCCAGATGGAAGAGATTTAAGAGCGGCATTGGGATTAGGAATTCATCCTGAATCAGGCAGAGTGTATGCTTCATTAACATGCACAGGGCCAACTTATGACGACGTTACTGGATATATATATTCATTCGATCCTTCTGATGACACACCATCAGCATCGGATTTTGATATGGAATTGACAGTTCCACTTAATATTACGAGACCAGCAACCAGTCCAAATACAGGTACGTTTTGGGCTCAATTTGGACACTCGTGGGAGTCTGTGAATGCGAATACAGTTTTTTATTTAAATGACCCACGAATAGGAGGTAATATTTTTAATCCAATTCCTAACGAAAAAAATACGCAACACAATCAACCTTGGTTAGGAGAAGTAGAGTTTGGAATGAAATCAGATGGGAGTTATTCTATGGTTATTGGTGAGAGAAATAGATATCATGATCTTATTTCATCATCATGGTATGTTGCTGGAGGAGTTATATATAAAGCTTGTGGATCAGAGGGTAATTGGTCAATTTCTTCTGAAAATGAATGCAGTACTGATATGTCTGCTGTTAATTTTTCATATTCAGGAAGTAATGCTGGAGTATATACAAGCCCATCGAATAGATATATGATGTATGTCGGAAGAGAGGGATCTATGGGGTCTGGAATGTTAACTGTTCCTAAAGGTACACCATACGTAGTTTCTCCTGTTATGGATAATTTGTTCAATAGTGCGACATCTGGACTTACTTGGTTGAATACGACTACAGGAGCAAGAGAAAAAGACATTAGAATCTTAGGTACTTATGCGGCCGGTGGTTTTAATAATACAAATTTTACAAAGGCCAATAATTGGGGAGCAATTGCTGGAATGTGTATTCCGAATTCTATTGAGATTGGAAATTATGTCTGGCTAGATTTAGATGGAAATGGAATTCAGAATGCATGTGAAGTAGGAATTCCAAATGTAGTAGTAGAGTTTTATAATCAAGACGGAACGTTACTGCTGGGGTCTACAATGACAAACTCTGAAGGGCAATATTATTTCAATGATGAAAACGTAAATCAAAATGGAGCGAATGGAATTTTAGCGGAAACAGAATATGTAATTAAGATTCCAAATGCTTCTGGAAATAGCCAGCAAAGTGCTTTGAACCTCTTGATAGTTACTGATATTAATGCGAGTGAAGATAATATTGATAGTGATGGTGTAAGTATGGATGATATGGTCATAATAGAAATTATGACAGGCGAATCAGGATGTTCTGATCATACATTTGATATTGGTTTCAAAGAATATATTGTTTGTTCTTCCAGTTCGACAGACATTACTTGTTTTGATGCTGCTAATGGAGTGATTTCTGTAACAGCGGAAGCTGCAAATGGCGAAGATTTAGAATATAGCATTGATGGTGCTAATTATTTCGATGAAAGTGAATTTACAGATCTAGCTCCTGGAACCTATGATGTTAGTGTTAGATTGGTTAATGACATAGCTATAGTAATAAACTGCGGTAGAATAGAACTCTTAAACCCTCCTGGAATAACATTGAATATTACAGATAAAGACGTGACATGCGGACCATTGGATGATGGAGGGAGTATCAAAGTTGAAGTTTTAAATGCAATAGGTGCTTTGGATTTTGATTGGTCTGATGATGACTATGATGGATTGTCCGAGATTCTTAATGCTCCTGTTGAATCTTATTCGTTAACTGTAACCGATGAAAATGGCTGTACTGCTGAAGGTGTCGTTGAGATTACGCAAGAAGAATGTCTTCCTGATCCTTGTGAGGAAGGGGAGTTAGGTGGTTCTGTGTTTAATGATAATAATGCAAATGGTCAAAACGACGGGAGTCCTGAGGATGGGTTTCAAGGAATAAAAGCCCAAATTTTTAAGTGTGACGAAAATGGTAAAAATACGCTCATAGAAACAGTCTATACGGACGTAAATGGAAATTACCATTTTACTGATCCTTCAATACAATTTGAGGATTGCGTTTACCAAATAGTCTTTTCTAATCTCCCCGATGGATATATTTCTTCCAGTATTGGAGCTGATAACGGTACAGATGTTCAAGTGGTTTCGGCATTAGGATGTAATTATAATTATGGAATTCTTCATCCTGATTTTGCATGTGCAACACCTGATTTTGAAGAGTCTGTTGTCGTGGGTGACGATTTGTTTTCAACGGGTACATTACTAGGTCCAGGGATAGGCCTTATTACTTGTGGTACAATTGTAAACCTTCCAGCTGATGAAAGACATACTGTAGGTTTAGTTGATATAAGAGGAATAAATACAGCTGGCGATAGACCAGAAGTTAATCCAAATGGATGGTATCATCCTTCATGGAATGTTGATAATATTGGAAATGTTTTCGGTATCGATTATGATACGACAGGGAACATTTATGTCACAGCATCAAGTCATTACTCTCACGTGTATGGTTATATATTAGGACCGGATGCTTCGAATTATACTCAATCGATAATAAAATATGGAGACCTCGGTGGGGGGACTGATGATCTTGGAGCTGCGGGTACTGTTTATAAGTTAGACGCTGTTACGGGAGTAGCATCCGTTTTTGCTCAGCTACCGCAACAAGCATTTGCATTTAATCATATTGCTTGTGAAGCCGCTGATCCACCACTTTCAAGAACAACTGGTCCAGGTCTAGGGAATATAGTCTTTGATCAAGTCAATAATCAGTTTTTTGTTTCCAATTTTGAAGATGGAAAGATATACCGTTTAAATACAGATGGTGATACTATTAATTCATTTGATCCACAAACATTGGATGTATTCGATCCATATGATGGGAGCTCAGGATGGGCAACTGATGCAAAGCCATATGGTCTAGCCGTAAATAATGATGGTACTGAATTGTTTTTTGGTACTCACGAGCTCAATGTGTCACCTGGATTGTACTCCGTAAGCTTAGATTCGAATGGAGATTTTGATGGTACAGAAATCCATCATGATATTTATTCAGCGGAAGGTGATATTGGATATATCTTCGCAGCAGAACCTGGATGGGTTGCAATTTCTGACCTTGAATTTTTACCAAATGGTCAAATCATGATTGGATTGAGAACCGGTTGTGGAGGTGAATATGCGACATCACATAATCATGGTGCTACTTTTTATATAGTAGATGAAGAAGGTGATGGTATCTATGATAATATCGTAAGCAATCCTGATATCCAATACCCTAATGATGGTACGGGTAATGATGATGGTTATGGAGGTATTGGGATCTGGGACAAACACGATGGTACTTATGATTTCCTTGTTTCGAGTTCAGATACTAGGACTGAAGAAGGGCCTCATGGAATGATTCTTTTTCCACATGACTTTACCAATGGAAACTCAGGTTTTTCATTGCAACCATCAGCGGCTATACCATATCTACCATCGTTTAATGTTCAAGATTTTAAAGGGATAGGTGGAGATGTAGAAGTATTTAGTCCATGTGGTAATGCACCAGCTCAGGTTGGAAACTTTGCTTGGATAGATGCGAATGGTGATGGTATTCAAGATGCTTGTGAATCTCCTATGGTTAACTTAACAGTAAAGCTTTTTTCTAAGCCTAATACAGGAGATCCAGAATTGATTGCAACTACTATCACGAATGAAAGTGGGGAATATTACTTTTCAGACAGCATGAATATTGATCAAGATTGGGAACCTAGTTTTGCAAATATTGAGCTAGACTCGTCTTATTTTGTTGTCTTTTGTGGAGAAAATTATAATCCAGATGGAGAAATATTAAATGTAGGAGGGCTCTTGTTTTCAAATACAATTGCAAATGAGGATACATCTCTTGGAGAAGATATGACCGATTCTGATATTACGAATGTTACCGTACCTACGTTTGGTGATTTTCCAGGTGTTTGCATAACTGTTACTGAAACAGATTTTACTTTTGATGCGGGTTTTGTCCCAAAACCAGACCTTGCTCTTATTCAAGTATTAGATCCAGATTACGATTTCACTAATTTGAAATTTGGAGATTCAGTGAAATTTAAAATAACCGTATTTAATCAATCCCTTGGTAGTGTTGATTCCATACAGATTACTGATTATGTACCCGATGGTTTTACCTTTGATGAAACAACGACTGGTAATGAAATGTGGTCATCCAACGGAGCTTTTGCACAAGCAATATTATCTAATGGACTTGCTGCCGGAGCTAAAGATTCTATTTGTATTTATTTGATTTTAGAAAAAAGCGATGATCCTGAAAAGTGGATAAATGTTGCTGAAATTAGTAATGCTTGGTCAAATGGAGAGTCTGTCGAAGATTGTGATTCTGAACTTAACCAAGACCCAGAGGATAATGGTGGAGGTGAAATCAATACTGAAGCGGATGACGAAGTAGATGGTGATGGTACAGCCACGGAACAAGGAGGTGATCCAACTACAGATCAAGATAATGTCGACCCTGCTACTGTTCCAATTTGTGATTTGGCATTAGTCAATACTGTAGTAGAATTACCCGCAACTCTAAAACTTGGAGATACTATAAAGTATGCCGTAATAATAGAAAATCAAGGGACGGTACCAACAACAAACATTGAAATAGATTATACAATTCCAAATGGACTTACTTATTTGGATTCTAATGATGATCTAGTTCCTGCATGGAATGTGGGAATAGGTGAAGCGATGTCAACAATAGCTGATGTGTTGAACATTGGAGAGAAGGATACCATTTGTATATACCTTTTAGTTAACAATGTGTCTACTGATGAAGTCACTCCAGAAAGCTGGACAACATTTGCTGAAATCGCATCGTATGAAGATCCAAATGATCCTGGTGTTGATAAATCTGATGTAGATAGTAGTCCTGATGGAGATCCAACAAATGATTCTGGTGGAAACCCAACGGATGATACTGATGATGTAACTACTGGGGACGGAACAGGGGATCCAGAAGATCCTAATGAAGATTCTGATCCATTGTTGGATGAGGATGATCACGATCCTGCTATCATATATGTATGTGATGCTGCAACTATTATTTATACAGACCATGATGAATCTATTCTTTATGGAGATACTGTCAAATTTAGTATTGTTGTATTTAATCAAGGAAATGGACCTATAACTAATATTGATATAAATGACTTTTATGGTGATGGACTTGAGTATATTTCAACAGAAATTAATGATGCCCAAATTTGGAATGATGCAGATAATCAAGCATCAACTACTCTAACAGAAATGATTAATCCAGGTGAATCTGATACAATATGTCTGGAATTATTAGTCATGGATGTAATACCATTTGATGAAGATGCTTACTTGCAAATAGTAGAAATAGAAGAATTCGAAGATCCAGCGGCCGTAGGAATTCCAAAAATTGATATAGATAGTACTCCTGACAATGATCCAGAAAATGATTCTGGTGGAAACCCAGAAGATGATACTGATGATGAAGTAGATGGAAACGGAACAGGTGATCCAGAGAATCCAAATGAAGATTCTGATCCAGAAATGGATGAAGATGATAATGATCCAGTATTAATTTCAATCTTTGATTTGGCTCTTGATAAAGTAATAATTGAAGATATTGCTTATGCGCCAGGGGAGAAGCCAGTATTTGAGATTACTGTGTATAACCAAGGTAATGTAACCGTTGATAATTACAAGATCACAGATTACTTAAGAGATGGATTTACTTTTTCTACAATGAATAATCCTGGTTGGAATATGCTTGGAGATAACATAGTTTATACAAGCGGTGCATCGATCGCCCCGGGTGGTTCATATACTATTACTCTTGAATTGACTGTTGTTATTCCTGCAATGCCAATGGGCGTTTCAGATTGGTGGAATTTTGCAGAAATTAGCGAAGCAGATGATAATTCTAATAGCAATGATACAGATCCAATAGATGCGGATAGTACGCCAAATAGTAATGAGATGGATGATAATCCAGTAGAACCTGGTGATTCTGATGATAATATCATTACAGAAAATGGAAATGAAGGAGACGATGAAGATGATCATGATCCAGAAGCGGTGATTGTAGGCTATGATCTAGCTCTTAGGAAAACTGTTGCACCAGAAGGCCCGTATTCTTATGATGATACATTGACATATACAATAGAAATATTCAACCAAGGAGGTCTTTCAGTATCAGAAATTGATATCTATGATGATGTTCCATGTGGACTATTATTTATTGAAGAATTAAACGATTGGGATATTGATGGTTCTATTGCGACCACTACATTAGAAGAAGTTCTTGCGCCAGGATCTTCAGTCACAAAAGAATTGAGACTTATTGTACAAAGATGTGACTCACCTGCTTATAACAACTATCTTAATAATGCAGAAATATCGGACTTTTTGGATGGAGAGGGAGAAGAACCTCTAACTGAAGATCTAGATAGTACACCAGATAGTGAAATCGGGAATGACGAAGATCCAATAGATAATGAAACGAATGAAAACCCAACAAATGGTGGAGATGAAGATGATCATGACATCGAAGATATTGTGATTTGTGATTTAGCATTAATTAATACAATCGTTGAGATACCTGATGCTATAAAAGTTGGAGATACTGTGAAGTATGAAGTTATCGTGTTTAATCAAGGAAATCATGATGTGAATTCAGTAACAATAGATTATGACATACCTAATGGATTATCATATTTCCCTATCAATAATATATTAGATCCTGCATGGACAGGGTCAAACGATGAAGCTGGGTTGACGACAACTAAGGTTTTAACACCAGGAGATTCAGATACATTGTGTTTATATCTACAGCTAGAGAATGTGCCAACAGATGAGGTAACACAAGGCAGTTGGACAACAGTGTCAGAAATCACAGAATATACGAATGGTGATGATGAGACTAAGATTACAGATGCAGATAGTACACCAGATAATGATCCGACAAACGATCCAGGAGGAAACCCAGAAGATGATACGGATGATGAGATAGACGGTGAAGGAACAGGTGATCCAAATGATCCGATAGAAGACACAGATCCTGAGCTTGACGAAGATGATCATGATCCAGCAATCATAAACATCTGTGATATAGCAACAATAATTTACCATGAAGTACCGGATGATATCAACTACTTCGATACGTTGAAATTCAATGTCGTAGTGTTTAATCAAGGAAACGGTGAGATCACGAATGTAAACTTAATAGATCACCTACCAGATGGATTAGAATTTATTGAGACATCAAGTAACCTAGCGGAAGGATGGGAAGAAAGTGAAGAAGACGAAGCGTTAGAACTACTATATGAAGAAGTACTTGGAGTAGGAGAGAGCGATACGATTTGTTTAGAATTACAGATTGTACCGATCCATGATGCTAGTGACGAAGAAGGATGGTTACAGATTGTAGAGGTAGAAAGTTTTGAAGATCCTGCGAATCCAGGTGATCCCAAAAGTGATATCGATAGTGCACCAGATAGCGATCCAGAAAATGATCCAGGAGGAAACCCAGAAGATGATACGGATGATGAGACAGATGGAGAAGGAACAGGTGATCCAGAGGATGAGATGGAGGACATGGATCCAACTGAAGATGAAGATGATCATGATCCAGTAGATATTAAAGTATTGGATTTAGCATTGATCATGCAGATTGATTCTATGCCACCAGTATTACCAGTAGTACCAGGAGATGTGTTGAAATTTATTGTAGTAGTTGCCAATCAAGGAAATACTCCAGTTAATGAAATAGAAATCACGAATTATCTAATGGACAATAATCTTGAATTGGCTGATGTATCAGGCAATAAGGATTGGGTTTCTGTAGATAGTGAATCAAATGAAACAGTGGTCGCAGGAGAATTACTACCAGGAGATATAGATACGGTATGTATCTATATGGAAGTCTTAGGAGGTGCGATGAGTGATATCGTTACATATTCTGAGATATCAGGTTCTACGGAAACTAATGGAGGTGAATGCTATGATATCGATAGTACACCAGATGATATGAACGACAACGATGAAGGCGGAACACCAGTGTCAATAGAAGATGATCATATAGAAGATGATGGAGAAGATGGCAACGAAGATGGGATCACAGATGAAGATGATCATGATCCAGCGATGTTGGATGTACAAGATCTTGGATTGATAGTATGGGCGGAGAATAAGCTTCCTGTACTAGAAGGTGATGATGTGAAATTTACAATCAGAGTGATCAATCAAGGAAATATCTTGAATGAAAACATCGAGTTAGTAGATTACATACCATCCGGCTTCGAATTGAGTGAAAATGATACATATAACTGGACAGTAGATCCATTAGATCCTAAGAAAGTATACACAACACTTTCAAGCTCATTAGATATGGGGGATACGATAGAGACATGTATCATATTGACAGTACAAGATGGAGTAAGTGCAGAAGACTTGATCAATTATGCAGAGATTGTATCATCTACAGGACCGGAAGGATTAGATCTTAATCCATTGGATGTTGATTCTACACCGAATAATGATAATGGAGACGATGAAGGAGGCCAGCATGAAGATATGCCGGATTGTACAGTAGATCCAGTAGTTATTAATGATGATAACAATGTAGAAGGTTCAGGAATTATCGGAGAAGATGAAGATGATCACGATCCAGCATGGGTACATGTATTTGACTTAGCATCGATTATTTATACAGATCAGACTTTACCAGTAATACCTGGTGACGAAGTGAAATTTAATGTAGTAGTAGAGAATCAGGGAAATATGTCAGCAACAGGAATTGATCTGTTGATTGATATGCCTACTGGATTTACACTAAGTATAAATGATGAGAATGGATGGGATGAAGATGGGAGTGATCTTTCTACGACTTATGAAGGTGTAATTATTCCTGAAACCACAGATACAATTTGTCTGATATTGGAAGTGTTGCCAGATCATATGTTTGATGATTTAGTGCCTATTGTAGAGATAGCTGGAGCGATGGATACGTTAGGAAATGATCAATCAGAATTTGATCTAGATTCTGATCCGAATGAAGATGTCTTAGATGATGAAGGCGGGGAAATATTTACTGGTGATGATGATAATCTTGATGGTAATGGAGAAGATGGAAATGATGAAGATGATCAAGATCCTGCAGTACCGCCTGTTATGGATTTAGCTATAAAAATTGTTACAGAGGATGAAGCACCGAAAGTAGCTGGAGATCTAGTGAAATTTGTAATTACAGTATACAATCAAGGAAGTTTGACTCCTTCAGAATTCTCAATTGAGAACTATGTGCCAGAAGGGCTTGTATTTTTGGAAACATCGCAGAATTTAGGTTGGGCCTCATCAGGAAGTGCAAACGCAACCTATGTATATAGTGAGGAGTTAGCACCACTGACATCAGATACGATATGTATTTATCTCTTGATGGATACAGATGCAAATCCGTTGAATGTTGTAGATATGGTTGAGATATCAGAAGTCTTTGATCAAAACAGTGTAGATGTAAGTCTATTGGATATTGATTCGGAAGCTGATGCTAGCAATGAAAATGATTTAGGAAATGACCTATATTCACCGGAAGACAATAAAGTTGATGAGAATGGGAGAAGTGGATTTGACGAAGATGATCATGATCAAGCTTTTGTTTTAATGTGTCAAGGGATGTCTTGTAAAGGCACTTTAAATTTCAGTATCGATGAAAGTTGTACAGGGTCATTGACTCCTAGAATGTTATTAACGGGTGATATCTTTCCAGACTTTATATATGAAATTACTGTCAAAGATGAAAATGGAGTAATTGTACCAAATGCGTTTGGAATTGGTGATATTAATAAAACTTTCGAAGTTAGTATAAGCAATCCGTTATGTTATGGTAACTCTTGTTGGCTACCTGTTACTGTTGAATATAAGTTCGACCCTATAATCGAATGTGTTGCTAATGATACGTTAAGTTGTACGCAAGCATTTAGTGAAGCTAGTGAACCATCTATTGAATCCAATTGTATTTCTTCTGAATTATTACTAATTGAAGAGCAGTTTGAATTGCTAGACTGTAATGAAGATTTTACTTCTTCGATGACTAGGAAATGGATAGCAAAAGATGATTTTGGGAATTTTTCAGATACTTGTACTCAGACGATTTTCTTAGAACGGACAGAACTTGATAGTCTTGTGCCTGTGCAGAATTTCATGATAGCAAACAACAATGCAATATCTTGTGATTCAGGTTATTCTACAATCGGAAATACAGCGTTTCCTGATTTAAGTGTAACTGGAGCGCCAAAGCTTACTGTAGATGGAAAGTTGATAGATATTTACCCATTTGAATCTAGTGTGATTTGTAATGGATTTGCAGATTTCGAAGATGAAATTCTAATAGGAAGTACTAATTGTGTGACCAAAATATTAAGAACGTTCACTATAGGAGAATGGTGGTGTGGTGGCACTAATACGAGAGAATTTAAACAACTAATTGAAATTGTAGATTTCAATGGGCCAACAGTCAGTTGTCCAGCAGATATGACAATAAGTACTGGCTCATTTGAGTGTGTAGCTTCCGTAACGGTTCCGCTACCACAAGCAATGGATGAGTGTAATGATGATCTAGTGTACAACTTAGGAACTCCAACTGGAGTTTTCGAGAACTACAATGGACAATCATTTGACTTGGGAGTAGGAGTACACACGCTACAATATGCAGTATATGATGCATGTGAACAGGGAAGTTTCTGTTCATTCAAAGTAACCGTTGTTGATAACGCTGACCCTATTGCAATCTGTGATCAATTTACAGAGGTAAGTCTATCGCTAGAAACGACAACTTATGTGACCGCTGAAGCAATAGATGATGGCTCATTCGATGAATGTGGTCTGGTGACACTCAGTGTAGCAAGGGTGGATGATCCAGGATTTGATGACTTTACGGGATTCGGACCTACAGTGGATATATCTTGTACGGATGCTGGTCAGACAGTAATGGTTGGACTTCTTGTTACAGATGCAGGAGGAAATACTAATATGTGTATGGTGTCAGTAAACGTGAAAGATAAAATAGAAGCACAAATGGTGTGCCCTGTGGATACAACAGTAGAATGTAACTTTACATTCGATCCTGAAAATCTAAGTGCATTCTTTGGTGAGGTTCAGATATTTGATAATTGTCCTGGGGCAAATACACTAGACGAATCAATAGTAGGAGAATTAAATTCATGTGGTAGTGGTGTGTTAATTAGACAGATCAGATTACTAAATGCACAAGGTGATCAGACTGATTACTGCGAACAAAATATCACTTTCGTAAGTGGAACTCCACTGCAATACAGTGATATAACACCACCAAATTCACCAGTAGAGGTGTCAGGATGTGGAATAGGTGCGCTTGATGCAGCGAATGTTCAGATGCCTATTATACCAGATGGTGTTTGCCAACAAGTTGCAATTTCTATTGATAATGATACATTTCCTTTTACAGAAGAAGGAGCATGTCTTAAGATAATAAGAACATACAAAGTTATCGATTGGTGTATACCGAATGGCCCTGGATCAGTATACTTTCCTTTCGAGTTTGAGCAAATAATCAAAGTGAGTAATTCTGTGAAGCCTACATTTACAAATGTATTTATAGATTCTACATATTGTAGTTTTGCTGGAGATTGCGGAGGAATTGAAGTTACAGGATTGACAGCAACATCTTCGGATGACTGTACAGTAGAAAGTGACTTGATAAGAAAGTACGAAACTAGAAATTCAGATGATAATATTGTGAAGTTTGGAGATGGACACGATGCAAGTGGATTATACGATCTTGGAGACTATACGGTTACATTTATCGCAGAGGATAAGTGTGGCAATCAACAAGTGACAACTTCTACTTTTTCAATTGTAAGTTGCAAGCAACCAGTACCTTATTGTCTTAATGGATTGAGTACTTCGCTCACATTAATGGATCCTGAAAATGATGGAGAGTTTGTGGCGATGGTAATGTTGAATACAGGTTTCTTTGATGCGGGAAGTTATCACCCATGTGGTTTGGATGTTACACTTAGCTTCTCATCAGATACGACAGATAAGCAAATTATATTTGATTGCGACGGTATAGGTGAGCAAGATGTTCAATTATGGGTAACCGATTCAAATGGAAACCAAGATTACTGTATAGCAAGTCTTGATGTTCAGGATAATGAGAACTTATGTAGTTTAATTGAATCAGCAGACATACAAGGTAGAATTTACACGCCAGCAGATGCGGAACTAAATGAAGCAATGGTGCAATTGATCAGTTCAGAGATGCAAGAGGATATGACAGATGAATATGGTGAATACGGATTCATGAATATGCAGCAAGGAGGAAGTTACAGTGTAGCACCACACAAAGATGATGATGTACTTAATGGAGTGTCAACACTTGATTTGGTAATGATCCAAAGACATATTTTGGGACTTGCTGAATTCGATGAAGTACATAAATTCATTGCTGCAGATGTCAATCATGATGATAAATTGACAGCTACAGATTTAGTAACACTTAGAAAAGCGATCTTAGGTATTAATACACATTTCACAAACAATACAAGTTGGAGGTTTATAGATGAGCAACATGTATTCGAAGATGAGACAGATCCATGGTCAGCGCCATTTGCAGAGTCTTATGATATCTCAGAATTGAGTGATGATATGTGGATTGATTTCGTTGCGGTAAAAGTAGGAGACGTCAATGGCAATGTAGATGCAAATCTAAAGGCAGGTTTCGTTTCTGAGACAAGAAGTGCGCAGTCATTGATCATGAATCTTCCAAATACTTATCTAGAAGAAGGTAAAGTATATGAAATTGAAGTAATGACGTCTGAGGCCATTAATCTAAGAGGATTGCAGATTGCATTTTCTCTTAATGAATTAGAATTAATAGAGATCGAGCAAGGAGCTATGAATATCAAATCAAATGATATTTTAACTACGGCTGACGAACTGAAAATGAGTTATGCCAATGCGATAGGAGATTATGCTCAAGCGGATGATGTATTATACACAATCGTTCTAAGAGCTAAGTCGGATGGCTTACTATCAGAAATGATCGAGATTAATGATAAGTCACTAAATGCTGAAGCGTACTTAGGAAGCGAATTGAAAGTAGGGTCAGTGGAAATAGAATGGAGAGAGATTGATGATATTACACCATTAGAATTAATGGTTGCGGGTTCTGTTTCTCCTAATCCATGGAGATCTCAAGCTGAAATTAATTTTGAGATTCCTAGAGCGGGAACTGTTGATTTGATCATAAGAGATGCAAGTGGAAGAGTGTTATCAACGAAGTCTGATGATTTCTCAGCTGGAAAGCAGTCATTTACTATTACAAATGATGATGTGAAGATTACAGGAATTCTTCTCTATGAGCTTAAATTTGGAGAACAAGTAGTTCGAAAGAAAATGATCAGGTTAGAGTAATATTCCATTACTTATCTGGATAATATAATGCGGAAGCTGTCTTAATTGGTAGTTTCCGCTTTTTGTAAGTCTGAGTCAATAAGCATCTATTGTTAACTGAATATGATTACTCGCGAGTAAATATCCATTTTATTTGGCCACAGGATTCTCTAGAGACCTTATCTTAATGTCGGATTTTACATTGTTTTATTTAATTATATAGTTTATTTTTTATTAAAAATTTGAATCGTTTCGGAATATAAAGTAATAATAATTGCATTGGTCGGAATATATGTGTGACGATCGATTTTTTTTTGCATGTAAATTTGGAATTGTGCTATATTTTCGATTTATTGATAAATGCCTGAATTATTATTATTTCTCTTTTCGTAATTATTTGTAGACTTTAGCATCAAATTAATAATTAAAAAAAACAATAGATATGAAAAAAAATCTACAAATCTTAATGTTCTTATTTCTTGGGCTCAATTTATCAGCACAGTTTGGTACAGCTCATGATTTCACTGTAGCGGATATCAATGAAAATACTCACAATCTTTATGAAATCTTAGATTCTGAGAAACTTGTAATTGTCGATGTTTCTGCGACATGGTGTGGACCTTGTTGGTCAATGCACGAATCACATGCCTTAGAAGAGCTGTATGCGATATACGGACCAGAAGGAACAAATCAAATAGAAATAATTTTCTACGAAGGAGATGCTGCTACTTCAATGGAAGATCTAATGGGAACAGGGTCGAATACTCTAGGGGATTGGGTTACAGGTGTAAGCTATCCGATAATTAATGAATCTCCAATACAACTTGATCTTGGAATATTTGCTCCACTTGGTTTTCCAACAATCAGTGTAATAAGACCTAGCGATAGAGAAATTGTAGAGGATATGTGGAATTGGTCACTCGATGCAATGATCACTTCAGTAGATGAGATTCTGGCATCAGAGAATATTACTTCTGCGGAAGAAGTATCATTAGCCAATGAAATAGGACTAGCTCCTAATCCAACTTCAAATTTCATGCAAATACAATCTGATATTAAAATTGATAAATTCCAATTAGTGAATATGTTCGGTCAAATAATAAAAGAAGATATCAATGCTAATAATAATATTGATGTATCATCTTTAGAGAATGGGCAGTATTTTGCTAGGCTATATACAGCTGATAATAAGATTCTTGTGAAGAATTTTATCAAAATGTAAAGAATACTTTTTAGAATAAAATGATGGCGGTATCACTTGTAATAGTGGTGCCGTTTTTTATTTGGTAGAAATTTGAGATGTAATATTATAAATATAAAGAAATTTTCTTTATCCTATACACCAATTACATTTTTGTATGTCTAAATAAGATTTTAGAATTAGTTAAATTCAAGCTTCATAAGCATAGTTAATAACAGTTGATCATACAAAAAATGTATTCATACCTGATAATGCCTTCATACCTGGTACAATGAAAAGTATAAAGAACTTTGTAGATGCGCATTTAATGGGAAATCATGGATGGATTTTGAAACTCAATAATATACTTAAAGGTCAAATTCAACCTCGACATGAATAATCAAACTAAATTACTATTCTTCATTTGTATGGCTGGGCTTTTCTATGGATGTAAAAGGGAAAAAAGAGAAGATTATTTTTTGGAGATTAGCCAAAAGGAAAAATATATTCAAGGAAATAAAATAAGCTACCAAAATATTTTAGATGAGGTAAAAGAATGGTTAGTTAAAGGATGTAAAGAAGATATTTATTTGCTTTCTGATTATTGTGGATTGGTAGAATATAGAGTTGATGATCTTATTTTTTTTAATAATAAGAAAACAAGACTAGTTGGCGTTATTCAAGAACGAAGTTACATTAAAAACTCAGAGGTGGATTTTCTAAAAGGTTACCAAGGTGTAAAAGTTAATGATGAATGGTATTTTTTTTTAGGAGCTAATATTGTATTATTAAAAGAAGGATACCATTATGATGTATACGAACCACTATCTTGGGAAGAACTAGATTATCTTGCATACACTCAATATATGAGGAAGTTCTGTAAAATAGAAAATGGGAACATTGTCCCACTCGAAGATGGAATTGATAAATTTGCTAGGCTCAGAAAAGGGTTAAAATATCCTGATGGCGAAACAGATAAAAATCGGATAGCAGAATACGAGCGGTCTAGAAAAAAGAAAGTAACTCCAGAAGAAAAAGCAAAAACGCTAAAGCAAATTAATGAATCAAAAAGACCTACTGGGGAAGTAGAAATTCCTAGATACTCATGGTGGCAAAAAATGAGAGGAGTAAAACTGCCATTATTTGAAACTGAAGAATGGAAAAATAGAAGAAAGGAATAATGTTTCATGTGAACTCTTATCTCTACGGCTTCTAGAAAAAGTGTCTGGCACCTACAAAGTGTCTGATATACCTTAAGAGCTACCTTAGCTCGTCAGCCAATAAAGAATTGAAAAAGGTCAAAATTGGATTGTGTCGTTCAGGAGTAGTAAGCTGTAAACTAAATTAGTACAATCAATGAGAAAATGTCGGATTCTCAAGAAGATGTCAGACATGAAATATCAAGCAATACTCTCTCTCAAATCAATCTCCTTTGCAATCCGTTCAGCTTGATCCCTAGTGTTTTCAATAAAAAACCTATTGGTCTTAAGTCCTCCGCCGACAACACCAGCCATAAAGACTCCTGGTAGATTAGTTTCTAAAGTATCTTCATCAACAATAGGAGTACTATACTCATCTTCATCAAACTCGATTCCAAGATTAGCTAGCAGTTTATAATTAGGGGAATATCCTGTCATAGCCAAAACATAGTCGTTATCAACCTCTATCTCACCTTCTGGAGTATTGAGGATAACTGATTTAGGCTTTATTTCTTTCAGTGTAGTATTGAAATGCGCTACGATGGAACCTTCTTTGATTCTGTTTTCTATGTTGGGTAGTATCCAGTACTTTACTCTCTGATTAAGTTCAGCGTTTCGGACAGCCATAGTTACAGTTGCTCCTTTTTGCCAGCACTCTAATGCAACATCGCATGCAGAATTAGCGGCACCTACTACTAATATGTTCTTACGAATATAGCGATGTACCTCATCATAATAATGCTTTACTTTAGGTAAGTCTTCGCCAGGAACATTCATCATATTAGGATGATCGTAGAAACCTGTAGCTATGATCACATACTTAGCTTCATATATCTTGTCTCCTGCGGTTACTGTGTAGTGACCATCTGATTTCGACATGCTCTCGACCTCAATATCAAATTCGATATTAAGATCAAAGTTTTCCATCAATCTTCTATAATATTCTAGTGCCTCTCTACGAGTAGGTTTATCATTATGAGAAATAAAAGGAGTGTCACCAATCTCAAGTTTAAGACTGGTAGAGAAAAATGTCATATTAGCTGGGAAGTTAAAAATAGAATTTACCAATACTCCTTTCTCAAGGATTACATAGTCAAATCCAGCTTTTTGAGCTTCTATGGCGCAGTTGATCCCAGTTGGTCCTCCACCAATGATTATTATGTCATGCATAGAATCTCTATCTGACAAGTGTTATGTCTCCTTTTTTGATAAGAGTCGGTGCTTCTGGGTTGATATCTTTATCAAGTATATAAGAAAAGTAATAGATGTAAACCTCACTAGGTGCTGGGTCTCCTTTATGGCTACCATCCCAAGGCATGAGGAATGCAGAGTTGTCTTGACTATCTACAGTGTATACTTCCTCGCCCCATCTGTTGAATACTTTGAATTCTATATCTGTTATTCTATTTAATACGTTTGTAGTATCACTTTTCATGGGGTCTTGTCCTACACTTGGTATTGGGCCAAACGCTATTTCAGAATCATCATTTCCATTAGGAAAAAATACTTTTGGGAAAGAAAACTCATTGGCACAAATCTCTTCTCTTTCTGGGAAATTTACATCAAATGAATTTGTTGAAAAATTACCGCAATCATCTACAACGGTTACGGTATATTCTTCTTCTGAAGATGCTAATATCTGGCTTTGGAAGCCTCCAGACATGAATGGCTCTATTACAGTTCCGCTATTATCCTTCCATTCGAAAACAGCGCCACTGCCACCCCCGCCATATATTGCAGATAAAACAACAGCATTACTCAGACAGAATGTATCATTGATTTGTTCAATTGATATTTGAGGATTGAATGTTGGAAATATAGTTTCAATCATTGCAGTAGCCATATCTCCGCATTGATCGGTTACAGTTACAAAATAAGTTCCAGCTATATTAACACTAATTAAATCTGTAGTTTCATTAGTACTCCATAAAAAATCAAATGGTGCCTGACCTTGATCAACAGTTACATTTAGTAAGTTCTCAAAATCAACCATTCCATTAGCACATTCTGTTAAATCAGCAAGACCAATTGAAGGCATCGGCAAGTTAGTCCTAGTCACTTCAATCGTATCACACATCTGATAACAAACATCTTCGCCAATAGTCACAGTTACTGAATATTGTCCTTCCTTAATAATTTGGAGAGAGTCGTTAAACTCAGGAAGAACACCATTTTCATCTCCCCATTGATACGTTATTTCTGATACACCACTTACAATTGCAACTAAAACAGTATCGATAGGCTCATTTGGACAAAATCGATAAGCATCTAATATATTCAATGTAGGAGGAGAAAGGATATTAGTTGTTTTAAATTCTACTTCTATAGTATTAAAAAACATTCCTCCGTTTTCTACATTTGAAATCAGTGTATCAGTTGATACTAGTATATTTGCTAGAGATACAGAGGTTGTATCTGAACAAGGAGTTTCACCCAGTGCATTATGTTTCATAACATTCAGCATTGTCAGTCCTGCATCATCTACCGCATGACCAGCTAGGAATGCTCCACCCATTTCTACTGCTCTTAGAGAAGTAAAATTAGGAGTGGTATCTTCATTGCCAACTTCAATACTAGGATATATAGTAGTCCAATTTACGACGCCATCAGTAGTCATGTTTGTTGTGAAATAATAAGAAGAATCATTTTCTATATATACACCAGACATCCATAAAGAACCATCATTGGCTTGAAGGATATTTTTCATGTCAGTTTCAATACCATCTATAAATACTTGCTTTGTAAAGATTGGCTCACCAAAAGTATCTACGACCATGACAAAACCTTTTTTATCTGAATTATCCAATCCGTAATTCCCAACTACAGCGGTTGACATATTATCCAATTTGATCACTTGTTTTGGATTTGGATCTATATTAGCAAACTCAGGAAATGTATAGTTTTCTGCCCATAATTGCACACCGTTACTATCTAATTCTGCCATGAAGAACCCACCATTAGTTCCATTATCAGCCAATACAATCGTACTGTCTACGGTTCCAACTATATCTGTTACTTGAGATTGGATAGCAACGCCTGTATTGTTAACGAAGTTATATGTTCTCGACCATAACAAATCATCTCCAAGTCCAATTCTTGCAATCGTTGGTCTATCTCCAGATTTTATGAGGATTTCAGTAGAATCAATAAATGCAGCTACATTAGGGTAGTCTTTAGGAGCATCGCCCCCTTCAATGATTTTGACTACACAATCGCCACCTCCTTTAGCACAACGTCCAAATATCTCTTTAAGATCTCCATTAATATCTGCTAGGCAGGTAAATAGGATACTATCTTGTGTACTATTCAGATCTATCTTCGCAAGACCAACTAAAGTAGTCGTATCTCTACCAAAATCAATCTCTTTCTGCCATTTGATATTGCCTTTTGTATCTAAAGTTGCTAATACTAGTGTTTGTTTTTCAGTTTCAAATTGACGAAATCCAATCGATATAACCTCGCCTGTAGTTGTCGTACTCTCCATATGATTGAAGATCGTATCATTTTGAGATGACTCGTATGTACGATGGTGTTGATCTACCTGGCCAAAACCTATAAGCGCTATAATTGAAAAAAGAAATGTGATTATTATCCTAGATTGCATATGCTTGATTGTATGTCTTCGACAATGAATATGGCATCACGACATCTGCTGTTATGTTAAATACCAAGATGCTAAAATACAAACATTTTTAAGCTTGCGAAACATCAAATGCGAATCTTCGCGTATATATGTCTTCATTAACGGGTTTTCTTATTGTTTTTGATAAATTTAGAACCAAATAATCAACCTGTTTTTTAGTAGAAACCAATTTTAAAATAGAGAGAAATGGATAAGGCTAGGACAAAGTTTACTCAATAAAATGACTACATTTGTGCTACAGTTTTAATGAGATAGATGTTTCAATTGGTTTTATGAAACCGATTAGAAAATATTTATCGATTATAAGTGCCGTTAATCGGTGTAACACTAACTAAATAGGAGATACTCCATGAGTGATGAAATCCACCACGAATGTGGTTTAGCAGTAATTAGACTACTAAAACCGTTAGAATATTACCACAAAAAATACGGAACAGCTCTGTATGGACTTAACAAGATGCAACTCCTCCTCCAAAAGCAAAGAAATAGAGGACAAGACGGAGCGGGTATTGCAACTATAAAATTGGATATGCCTCCTGGTAGTAGGTATATTAGTCGAAAAAGAAGTAATAATCCCCAATACATTAAGCACTTATTCGAAGGCGTATTCAGTCATTTCAATGATTTGACTGAAGAACAACGAAATGACCCTGCTTGGCTAAAAAAAAATAAGCCGTATATGGGTGAGTTGCTTCTTGGCCACCTAAGATATGGTACGCATGGTTCAAATACGATTGAAACAGTTCATCCATTTTTAAGACAGAACAACTATATTTCTAGGAATCTAGTTATTGCTGGAAATTTCAACCTTACAAATGTTGAAGAGCTCTTTAATGAGTTAGTCGACTTCGGGCAATATCCGAAGGAGAAATCTGATACAGTTACAGTTCTTGAAAAAATAGGGCACTTCCTTGATGACGAGGTTCAACGATTATTCAATTGGTTTAAGCCAGATGGATATTCTAATCAGGAGATTAATAAATTAATTGCTGAAAATCTAGATCTTACAAGATTGCTTCAACGAGCAAGTAGAAAGTTTGATGGGGGATATGTGATGGCAGGGCTTATAGGACATGGCGATGCATTTGTATTTCGAGATCCTTCAGGAATCAGACCAGCATTTTATTACAAAGATGATGAGATCGTAGTAGTAGCTTCAGAACGTCCAGCTATTCAAACATGTATCGATGTAGGCATCAATGAGGTAAAAGAGTTGAAGCGTGGTCATGCATTGATCATGAAGAAGAATGGGCATGTTGAAGAAGTACTTTGTAAAGAACAATTAGAACGAAAGGCATGTTCGTTTGAGCGTATTTATTTCTCAAGAGGAACAGATAGAGACATTTATTTAGAAAGAAAGATGTTAGGCGAGTTATTGGTGCCTGATATTGTGAAGGAGATCAAGGAAGATTTTGAAAATTCTATCTTTTCATTTATACCTAATACTGCGGAAGTTTCATTTTTTGGAATGGCGCAAGGATTGGAAAAGCATACCAATAAAATCCGAAAACGACTCATCAAAGAATTGGGTAAAGATTACAAAGACGAGGAGCTTGATAAAATCCTCAATATATCGCCAAGAATAGAAAAACTGACGGTGAAAGATGCGAAACTTAGGACTTTTATTGCAGATGATGTGGTAAGAGGGGAGTTGGTCGCTCATGTGTATGATGTTACTTATGGTATTGTCAAAAACAACGTAGATACGCTTGTTTTAATTGATGATAGTATAGTTAGGGGAACGACACTAAGAGACAGTATCATCTTCAGTCTATCAAGATTGAAACCTAAAAAGATAATAATTGTATCCTCAGCACCTCAGATCCGATATCCAGATTGTTATGGTATCGATATGAGCAAAATGAGAGAATTTGCGGCATTCAAGGCATTGGTGAGATTACTTAAAGAAAATGGTAAAGAACATCTACTGAAAGAGACTTATGATAGATGTGTCGTCGAAGAAGAAAAACCAGTGGACGAAATGGTCAATCAGGTGCAAGCTTTATATGAGGAGTTTACTTATGAACAGATATCTGATAAGATAGCTGAGGATGTTACTCCAAAAGGACTGGCTTGTGAAGTGAAAGTTATTTATCAAACTGTTGAGAATCTGCATTTAGCATGTCCTAATAATACTGGCGACTGGTACTTTACAGGTAATTATCCAACAGCTGGAGGTACTCGTGTAGTCAATCGATCATTTATAAATTACATGGAGGATAACGATAAAAGAGCATACTAATTACAGAAAAGTCAGTCGTTACGAAAATCATAAATAGTAGTAGAGAGTGTGACATTTTCTGCTTCTATACGTTAAAACTGTGTAGTGTCAGTATCAGATGCAATTGATATATGATATAACATTAGTTACAAACCAATATTTATATAAAACGAAAATATTAAACAATGAAAAGAATTTTGAATTTTCCAACTTTGATGCTACTATTTGTAGCGGCATTATTTATGACAAGCTGTGAAGATGAGCCAGGTGGTGGTGGCGGCGGAGGAACTACGGATACTGCAGCAGCATTATCTTTGGGTTCAGCGTCAGATTTGACATTATCTCCTACAGAAGAATTTACTATCAGTATCTCAGCTGATAAGGGAACAAATGAAATGAATGCTTTAACAGTGTATGAAGACAATATAAAAGTACCAACGGGCAGACTGAAATACAATGGAGTAGATGCTTCTGCTAATTCAGCACTCTTAGTAGGTACGGATAGAGAGACATTAGATTGGACTGTATCTATCATAGCACAAGCTACTGCAGGGACGACTTCTATTTTTGAAGTAGAAATCCAAGATGTTAATATGCTTAAAAGTGTTGTAACTGTTACAGTGACTACTGCTTCTTCTCCTCCGACATTGACAGGATTAGGAAATCAATCACCTACTTATATAGAAGGTACACAGAACGTATCATTCAAAGTGACAGGGGAAAAAGGAGCTGGTTTATTATCAACAATCGAAGTAAGAAGAGGTAGTGAATTAGTCGATGCTTCGGATTTTAACTGGAATGGATTAAGTATGATGACAATGGGAAATCCTTTCCAATTATCAGGAACAGATGTTGATGGTTTTGTCGAAGGTGAGTTTTTAGTTGATCTTCCATTTGAAGTAGGAACATCTATTTATTCATTCATACTAGAAGATGAGTTTAGTAATAGAGATACTGCTTCTTACACAGTTACTACTGAGACATCAGGAACAGCTCTAGATTCTACTCTAGTAGGTGTTTTATTCAATGCAGGTGGTGATGTTGGATTTGGTGGTTTAGATCTTGATAATGGTGAATCAACAGGAACAGGAGCAGTGAGTGGAGTGGAAGCGGAAATAATTGATAACGGAATTAATTCTGATCTTGATCCAGACATTAACTGGATACAAACTATTTCTCCAATAAATGGAGCTACAATGAAATACGTAGTTGCAAATGCAGGTGGGGTATTAGAATCATTTTCATTCGAATCAACAGACACTAAAGAAGGTGTTGCGGATGTATTTGAAAATAATTCTACTACGGAAATAGATAATTCAACTTCAACTTCTACAATTAGTGTCGGAGATGTCTTCGCTGTAAAAAGTGGTAGTAAGTACTACCTTATAGCAATAAAAGAAGTGAATGTGAAAGCTGCAAATAATGAAGATAACTACGTCGTAGATATTAAGTACTAAGAAATAAAGTTTCTTTATAGATATATAAAAGGGAGTTGAAACATGTGTTTCAACTCCCTTTGTTTTTGTATAATATTAATTGTCTTAGGTCGAACTTCGAAATATAATATCTAATAATCGAACCAAAAATAGGCGAACACTATTTTTTTACTGGTAAAAAAACAAATTCAGCTCCCAACTCGCTTAAAACAAATACACAAATACTTGAGTCTATTGTCTTATAGTTTGATTTGAATTCTTCGATTTTATCTGGATAAACGATCTGTTTTGACACAAACTCTTCTAGTGTAGATGCATGGATTGACCATTTAGCCCCTTTATTATTTTCTTTTTCAAATATCGGCATACCAAGTTCTAACTCTTGTTGATGTGCTACCATGATAGGGAATTTTGATACATCTTGATCCAATATAACGGTAGCAGCTTGAGTCATTATCTTTCGATAGTTATCCAGCTCATGTTCTAGGACTATATATGATTCTGCTTTTTTCATTAATATCTATGTTATTTCCTAATAAAAAAAGAAGAGCGAGAAATAGTTCCTCGCCCTTCTGTATCATTTCTATTTCTAAGAGCGAATCTTAGTATCTGTAATATTCTGGCTTGTATGGACCTTCTGGAGTCACACCGATATAATCAGCTTGCTCTTTTGATAGTGTTTCTAATTCGACACCAATTTTAGCAAGGTGAAGGAAAGCTACTTTTTCATCCAAGTGCTTAGGCAACATATATACTTCGTTCTCGTATTGGTCACTTTTTTCCCAGAGCTCTAGTTGTGCAAGAGTTTGATTAGTGAAACTATTAGACATTACGAATGACGGGTGACCTGTAGCACAACCAAGATTTACCAATCTACCTTCTGCCAATAGAATGATGTCTTTTCCATCAATAGTATACTTATCTACCTGTGGCTTGATTTCTATTTTAGACTCACCATGCTTTTCATTTAGCCATGTTACATCTATCTCATTATCGAAGTGACCGATGTTACATACGATAGTCTTGTCATTCATCTGCTTGAAGTATTCAGGCGTGATGATGTCTTTATTACCAGTTGCTGTTACAACGATGTTAGCTTCTTTTAAAGCGGTAGCCATTTTCTTTACAGCGAATCCGTCCATTGCAGCTTGAAGTGCACATATCGGATCGATCTCTGTAACAATAACTCTTGCACCTGCACCTCTTAGAGATGCTGCACTACCTTTTCCTACATCACCATATCCTGCTACTACTGCTACTTTACCAGCGATCATGATATCGGTTGCTCTTCTGATTGCATCTACCAATGATTCTTTACATCCGTATTTGTTATCGAACTTTGATTTCGTAACTGAGTCATTTATATTGATAGCAGGAACAGGAAGTGTTCCATTTTTTACTCTATCATATAGTCTGTGTACACCTGTAGTTGTCTCTTCAGATATTCCTCTGATATCATCTACTAATTCTGGAAATCTATCCAAAACCATGTTAGTCAAGTCACCACCATCATCCAAGATCATGTTAAGAGGTTTTCCTCCTTCGAATGCATGAAGCGTCTGCTCTATACACCAATCGAATTCTTCCTCATTTAAGCCTTTCCATGCGAAGACAGGTACTCCCGTTACTGCAATAGCTGCGGCAGCTTGATCTTGTGTAGAAAATATGTTACATGAAGACCAAGTTACTTCAGCTCCTAATGCAGTCAAAGTCTCTATCAATACGGCTGTCTGTATAGTCATGTGAAGACATCCTGCGATTCGTGCACCTTTTAGTGGTTGTGACGCGCCGAATTCTTCTCTTAATGACATTAGTCCTGGCATTTCTGCTTCAGCTAATTCCATTTCTTTTCTTCCCCAAGCGGCAAGGCTGATATCTTTCACCTTATAGTTAGCTGCTATCTGTGTACTCATATATTTATGTTTTTTTAAAATTTGGTGCAAAGATAATACATTGTTTACTATTAAATGCTAGATATTCAATGGTTTACCTTTATTTCTTTGTTGTTTTTAAAATTCTACCTTCCCTCTAGCAACAATTGTTGTTTATATTAGTTTCATATTTGCTCATAAGAAATCGATATTTTTTGATGGTGTATTAAAAAATATTCTATATTTGCAATCGCATTTAAAGAATAGACAATCATAATAGCCACGATTGGATATTTGCAAATGGTCGCGTGGCCGAGTGGCTAGGCAGAGGTCTGCAAAACCTCGTACGGCGGTTCGAGTCCGTCCGCGACCTCAAAAGAAGCTCATCAGAAATGATGGGCTTTTTTTATTTTTAAATTATGCTTCATTGAGTTACTTAAACTTCTATGTGTTTCTTTAACTCTCAGTTTACAGATAATTCTACAGGAAAGCCTAATATTGCTTATTTCTACAGTTGAACTTTATCGAATGTGAAGACGATCAAATGCTAACTTTCACTCTTTGGATTATTTTTTTTCTATCTTAGCATTGCAATAAATCAGTGGCCGCGATAAATAGTCACTAGTCCCCAAATTTAATTATTTATAATATACTGGATGTTAATGAAATAGTGCTTTCTGCAGATTGTCATAATCTATAGATTTGTGTTTTCTAATAAGAAAGGCTCGACGCAGACTTACTTGGTTTCTTCAATCCTAATTATAAATTAATTTATTAATTTGCCCTTCCCAATTGATTTTGGGAGTAAACCAATTTACTTAATCTGAAAAAGATCATAATGATGATATATAAAAATTACTATTCTAGAATCTTTGGGAATTATGTTTTCCTTTTAATTCTGGCAATATCTGTTAATGTTGATGCTCAATTCATAGATAATAATGAAGTTAAAGCTGATGTGCTTCAGTATCTAGATGTTGATTATGTTTCTTTATCTAAGGAAATATTGAAATCTGAAAATGGAATAGTAGAATTCCCGTTTTCGATTGGAGGTCAATCTTCTTGGACAATTGTAGGTAAAAAGATGTTCTCAGATGAGTATCTTAGTAAACGACCGGATGTAAAAACGTATAAGATTACCTCTTCGAAAGACTCAAAAGTAACTGGTAATCTTATGGTGACAGAGAATGGTGTTTGGTCTAGTATACATACCAACCAAGGTATGATTTCTATATATCCGAATGTTGACAGTAGATTGGTGGTGGAAACAGGTGCGGATTCTCATATTCATGATGGTAATCAATGTACTCACAATAACTTAGATCGGGAACTAGAAGAATACTTGAAACTGAACGGGCAATCTGATACTAGAATAGAAAATTTTAGTAATGGTTCCGAAAGAAATGAATTTAGATTGGCGCTAGTTTGTACAGGAGAGTACTATGCACTGAATGGTGCCGATGATAATATCGTATTGGATAAAATGGCTGCTGCAATGATGGGTATTAATACGATATTCGAAAAGGAAATAGCGGTTAGGTTTTTTCCTATTGATTTAGATGTATATCGAGATCAGAATACGGATCCGTTTGATCCTCCAGCAATGGCGAATATGGAGAATAGACCTGATGAAGCTTCACAAGGCGTAAGTCAAGCCTTTCCGTCTGGAAATTACGATATCGGTCATGTTTTTCACAAGTCTGTGGAAAATGATGGTTGGGGATCTGGTGGGATTGCTCGATTATCCTCTGTATGTAATGATAACGTTGCCAATGGTGGCCCGTCAAAAGCGAAAGGATGGAGTGGAAGTTTTAATACAGACGGTAACGGATTTATATATCTAGCATCTCATGAGTTTGCTCATATGTTTGGTGCTACCCATACATTTAATGGGGATGGAGGATTTGGAGGAAGTACTACATGTACGGATTCACATAGCGCAACATCTGCCTATGAGATTGGTAGTGGAACTACAATAATGTCATATCAAGGGCTTTGTGATGAAGATCAAAACATAGCCTCTAGTGGTGTTGCTGATAATTACTTTCATGTACATAGTTTGTTTCAGATGATTAGTTTTATTAATGATCAGGCATTCGAGTGTGCTACATCTATTCCACTAAATAATACACCACCAACGGTGAATCCGAATGAATGCGGGGGAGCTATATTGATACCAAAGAATACACCGTTTTTTCTCAAAGGAAATGCAGTGGATAATGAAAACGATGTTCTTCTGTATTGTTGGGAGCAGTATAACGAAGATGGTGCTAATAAACCCACAATAGGTCAAATAGGAACTCAAGCTGCAAATTCACTATTGGCTCCTTTATTTAGAAGCTTTCCTCCTACTACAGAAAATATTCGATATTTTCCCAATTTGACAACATTGGCTGAAGGGGCAAATAGTGATCCATTTCAAGTATTAGCAAATAGGGAGAGAAACTTACTTTTTCAACTAACCGTAAGAGATCAAAATAATGACGGTGGAGGTATGGCGACAGAAGAGCTTGAAGTGCAGGTGCAAAGTAACGGGCCTCTTAGTATCCAAAATATAAATGCAATTACTGCTGGAGAATCCACAAATATCACATGGAATACGAATAATACTGATGCTTTGTGTGATAAAGCAAAATTGTTATTATCCATTGATGGCGGTCAGACATATCCATTCATTGTAGCCGAAGATTTAGATTATGCAGCGGGCAGTACTTCTTTGTTATTGCCTATTTCGTTTCCTAGTACTTCGCAAGGACGACTTATGATTGTATGTGATGATAATGAGTGTTATTCATTCTTCGATATTACGAATGGCGATATAAATATATCTTCTGATTGCCTAGCGTCGTCAAGTATTATTTGTGATACAGAGTATCAGGTTTTTGATCAAGGGGAATCAGCACTGGATCTAGATCTTAAACATTTTGATGGAAGTGTAGTTTCGAGCTTATCTGGAACGATAACGGCTTCATCGGATATAATTAATCTAACTTATTGGAATGAAGCTCAAACAAATTGTAAAGAAACTGGAGCAACAAACCGAGGGACAACGAAGCGAATTACGGTGGATAAGTCAGGTTTGTATAGCTTTTTCCTTGATTTTGATGCAAGTACAGGAGATGAAATATTTAATATACACACAGCGAGCAACTTTGATATAAATGATCTTTGTTCATCTTTTTTAAGTTCAAACTCTACGTCTACTGATGATTCTGTAATTTCTTGGTCCTCCTCTTCTGTTTTGAGTGCGGATTTAGAAGCATGTGAAGAGTACATAATTTCCTATTATATTAATGCTGTAAACCATCCACAACAGTTTTCTATGCCTTCGATCTCTGGTCCAGGAAACGTAATAGAAATAAACACAACACCAGATCCTAATTTCTCATCTACCTTCATAGCTGTGAATGAAAATGGGAATATAGAAGTAGTAAGCCCAACCTCAGATTTTACTGCATTATCGGGAGGTTTATATGATCTTTATACCGTCACTTATAAGTCAGGTGGTCCCACACCACCAGATAATGTGGACCCAACAATGTGGGCTGGATCTTCATTGACAGATGCACAGACAGAGGGGTGTATGTTGGTAAGTAGCAACAAAAAACAAATTCTAGTAGAATTTACCTGTAGGATAAATAATATCGAAACGGGGGTTCAGACATTATGTGATCTTGCATCTAATACTTATTCCCAAGAAATAATAATAACATACGAATCACCACCAATTACTGGAAATCTAGTCGTGAACGGTGTGCCAGTGGCAATAACTGGAAGTCCCCAAACCGTTAACTTAATTGGATTAATTTCAGATGGACAAGCCGTAGGTGTAAACGCTGCATTTACTGAATTAGAAAGCTGTTCAATGTTTATAGCTGAATTATTTACTGCGCCAGAAAATTGTTGTGCAATAGATTTCGATCTTGGTGGAGATAGAGCTGTATGCGATGGTGAAGTCATTATTCTTGATGCAGGCAATGATGGAGTAGATTATACATGGTTCAAAGATGGAGCATTAATAGGCAGTGAAACTGAGTCTACCTATGAAGTGATTGAGTCTGGGAATTATCTAGTTGAAGTTATCAATGATGCGGGATGTTCGAAATTTGATGTTGTAAACATTATAATATTTGAAACACCAACGCTATCACTTGAAGAAGACAAATCAGTTTGTGAGGGAGAATTTTTTAATCTGCCTGCAATGACTACGGCTACTAATCTCCAATGGTATAAAGACAATGTAGAACTAATGGGTGAAACAGATGGTACTTTATTAATTACTGCGGCTGGAGAATATCATGTAATAGGTACTATTAATTATCCGCTACCCAGTGATGAAATATTAGGGTGTAGTGCAAGTGATACAATTAATGTAGAGTACGTAACTCGTCCAATTGTGATGTTAGGAGACGACCAAGAGTGGTGTGAAGATGATCCGGCAGTAATTCTAAATGCTGGTCAAGATGGAACAGAGTATACTTGGGCTAGAGATGGAATTATAATTCCAATGGAAAATTCAGATCAATTATCGGTCTCAGAAACGGGGCAATACACAGTCCTAGTTGACAATGGAGGAGGATGTGATGCAAAGGATACAGTGAATATCACTTTTTATGAATTATCAGAAGTGTTTATAGGTCAGGATATCAATGTTTGTGAAGGAAGCACTACTATGCTTAACCCTTTTATAGATGCAGAGTCATTTGAATGGTACTTTAATGGTTCATTGTTTACAGATCAATCATTAATGCCAGAAGTTAGTGAAGGTGGAGAATATATTATAATTGGATACAATGAATTAGGATGTACGACAAGTGATACAGTAATGGTGAATGAAGTAACACCTCCTATGCCTGATCTTGGAGATGATAAAATTGGATGCATTGGCAGTGAAGTAGTACTTGGAGTCGAAGGAATAGGAATAGGTAGTGTTATCTGGTCACTCAACAATAATCCAATATCAGTGGAGGATACCTTGCGGGTTACTGAACCGGGGACATATGGAGTTACGATTCTAGCAGCCAATGATTGTAATGGATTTGATGAAATAGTTGTAACTTTCGAAGAAGGACCAACACTCGAATTAGGGGATAGTAATTCATATTGTAAAGGTGAAAACTATACGATTAATGCTATGACTGATGCTGATAATATCACTTGGTTTAAAGATGGTGTTGAAATTATGGATGTACCTGGATTTGATCTTTTGGTGACTGGGACAGGTATGTATTCCGCTATTGTAGCGGGAACAAGTGGTTGCTCTGCCGAGGATGCAGTTCTGATTACTGAAAATGATGTGCCAATAGTAGAGTTCACAGAAGATGCAATGATATGTGATGGAGAGACTGCAATGTTAAGTGGTCTTGATGGGGGAGAGACTTATCAATGGCTTTTTGGAGGTGAAGTGATTTCGGATCAACAAGCAATTAATGTAACAGATGCTGGAGATTATACGCTCATAGTAACCAATGAATTTGGATGTAGTGCCTCAGATATTATTGATGTTATTGTCAGTTCAGTGCCTACTTTAAGTGTGGCAGCTTCATTTGATATTTGCAGTGGAGAAGATGCAATCATAGTAGCAGAGAGTGACGCCACATCTTTTCAATGGTTTGTTGACGGGACAGAACTAATGGGTCAAACTGGGAATTCGATCACGCTCAATTCAGAATCAATGGTAGAGGTAATCGCAATAAATGCTAACGGATGTACTTCGATGACGAGCACAAGTGTGACTGCAGCTGCATCGCCTACAGTGTCTCTAGGGGATGATATTTCACTTTGTCCTAATGACAATTTTACATTTGATGCTGGGATGCATGAAACATATTTGTGGTCTGATAATACAGATGGATCTACACTGACTATAGCTAACAATATTTCCGAACTAACTACAGAAACGTATGCAGTAACAGTTACGAATGCTGAGGGATGTACTGCGGAAGATCAAGTAGAAGTTACGCTATTTTCACCTATAAATGGAGGTCATGAACAATCGGCAGCTGGAGTATGTAATGGCGAACCTGTCCAATTGACCGCGACTGGTGGTACGAATTACACTTGGATTGATGATTCTGGATCATTATTCAATATTGATGGACCTAATGCAACGGCCATGCCGACTGAATCGACAACTTACCAAGTAATTATCGGAGATGATTGTCCTGGTAATGAAGCTTTTGAAATAGTCGTAATAAATGTATTCGAAGAGGGGGATGATATAGATGCTGGTGATGATGACTGCGCGGTAAATGATAAATCTGTAGACCTTAATGCGACGGGTGGAATATCTTACCAATGGCTAGATGATCCTTCAATTGACAGTGGAGGGGATACTGCAAATCCAACAGTAAGTCCAGAAGTAGAGACTGTCTATTTTGTGGATATTACGGATGTTAATGGATGCATTTATAGAGACTCTGTTTCTATATGTATCTTAGATGACCCATTCGAGTTTTTCGAATTGATAAGCATTATAACTCCTAATGGTGATGGCGATAATGATGAGCTACGATTCACAGGGCTAGAATCAGCTCCTGAGAATACAATTACTATTTATAACAGATGGGGGTATCCAGTATTCGAACAGAAAGGATATCAAACAGGAGGAGAACTTTGGAATGGAGAGAATGGTGGAGATGTGCTTCCTGCGGATACCTACTATTATGTACTGAACTTCAATGGAGAGACATACAAGAGTTCTATAACCATTATGCGATAAAAAACCAATTGAGTCTAGTGGGTTATGCCCATAGTGACTAACTATAAAAGATGCAACAATGAAAAAATTACTAGTTATATTTTCGATATTAATATTTAGTGGAGTAACTCAATTATCAGCACAACAATTGGCGCAGAGTACATTTGTAGAAGAGGCGAAACATTATTGGAATCCTGCGGCAACCGGTGTAGATGAAAACATGAGAACAAGCTTGTTTTTCAGACAACAATGGTTGGGTTTTGGTTCTTCCGCTCCAAGAACTGGATTTGTAAGTTTCCAATATCCATTTGTTGATATGAATATGTCAGCTGGAGCCATTATTAATTTTGATCAAACTGGTCCTGTGAGTAAAAAAGGATTGCAATTAACGTATGCTTATAAACTAAAAGAGGTACTTGGAGAAGATAGTCAATTGTCTCTAGGTATCAATGCTGGCTTTCAGCAATATGTATTCAATCCAAGTAGTCAAATATTCAATGATGTAGATGATCAATTGTTGCAAGGTGGAAGTTCATCAGCATTGTATCCTGCAATAGGAGCGGGTATTTATTATTTGTCAAGCACTAAAGAGTATGACGAAAATGTATTTTTTGCAGGTTTTGCTTTTAGAAATGCATTCACAACTGATGTATTGATCAATGGTAATAATCAAGTAAGAGAAAAACATATTCACTTTAATATTGGAACAAGAGTATATCAACGGGATTCATATATAGAACCAAGTATTACAGTTAATTATAGCAAGCCTGATCTCGTAGATATCAGAGCTGGACTAAGATATGAAATGCAAGATGCCTTTTGGGGTGGTTTAGGATATTCTACAACCAATGAAGTGTCTTTCCAAGGCGGAGTAATCCTTCCAGAGTTTGGAAACAGATATGGATCTTTAAGAATTGGTGGGCTGGGGAATTTTGGAATCTCAGATAATCTTAGTGCTTTTGGTCCAGGGTTTGAAATATTTGTAGGTTATGGTTATGATTTAAAGTAATAACTATATTATCACTTAATAAGTACAGGAGTAACCGAAGAATCTAATAGTTTTATTTTAATCCGACTATTTGTGAAAATGGCCGAAGGAACTTCGTCGTACGCACCTCCTGTTTTAAATATTATTGTACTTCCTGAACCGGCGGCGGCAACAGCATTTCTAAAAAACTTGTAAGGTTTGTCAAATGAGCCTATGCCACAACTAATACAGTTTTTGTCTACATAATGGTCCTTCCTTACTGGAAATTGACTTCTCCATAATCCTCGACCATGAGTGGCAGCACATAAGAAATACGGACTGTTTTCTGACCCATCTCCTTGCCAAAATAATTCTGTTATTAGAGTTGTAACAGGACCATCCGAGCCATCACTAATTAATGGTGTGACATTCCATGTCTGACCGAGATCTTCGGATGCAAAGATGCCTAATTCGGTTCCCACATAGATCCAATTTGACTCAGTCGGGTGCCAAGCTACTGTTTCAGCATGGATATCCATATTTAGAGAAACATTTGACCAAGTAGTACCTCCGTCAGTAGTGAGATATAGATGGTTTGCTATAGGCGAATTTTCAGGATTAGTTAGTCCACCCAAACTAACTAAGATACGATTGGAGTCATTGGAATCAAATGTAATATCAGTAATGGGTAAATTGGGGGATGTCCCATTTAAACTTGTTGCTAAGTTGGACCAATTATCCCCATTGTCAAAAGTAATATCAATTGTGCCTTTATTAGTACCCACTACTATTATATCATCATCTTGTTCATAAATGGAAATAGCAGTTATGTTTTGACCAGGAGGGTAGGCTATATTCATATAATCCCAATTTACACCAGCATCATCACTACCAAACAAATTTGCTCCGCCTACATAGATTTTATCACTATTGATTTTACTTATTTCTATAGGTACAATAAATTGCACAGCGGTCTGTGGGAAATATGAAGTATAGCCACCACAGGAATTAGGATTAACTTGAGTTGTATTTGTATCAAGATTTAACATGATGCAAAAACTTACACCAGCATCTATACTTTTAAGGATTATACCCTTTTGACTAGAGGTATAGAGTATATTATTATTGGTTTTATGTACTCTGCAGATTCCACCATCACTAGTCGTTGGTTGCGTATAATTTAATGATGTATTCACAGTATTATTATAAAAGAAGCTATTATCTTGAGCACCGCCTACAGCGATATTACCATTATAAGACAGGTCAGCTCCATATAATTGAGTTATTGCTAGTCCATTATTTCTAGCATACCAACCAGAATTTTGAGATGCTGTCCAGATATTATTGGAACCGTATATTCCACCATCATTTCCAATCCAGACTTTATTATTAGTGCTTCCATTGTAACTAGAAGAAGGAACGATAATATGTTGATCCGCATGTATAGAGTTATCATTTCCCGAAGATTGAGAACCCCCTATATCACTCTGCCATTCTGATATTCTAGTCAATACTCCTGAATCATATTTCCATAAATCCAATCCACCAATAATAAATTTTGTTTGGTCATTTGGATCCACCCATAGTGCTTGGTCATATTGGCCTTGATTTCCAAAAGGTAAATTTTCTTTGTTTTCTATAGAATCTTGAATATAAACTAGTGTACTAAAATTATTGGTTCCTGAAACAGATTGCCATACTTCAGATGTATGTAAACCCTCTGGGAGGTTATTAACATATCTTGAAACAGATATATAGCTAAGATTATTTACAGATGTTATTTCTACCTCGCACCGACCTCCAATTTCGCCACTAGATAGAGAAGGTATTAATGTTCCACCTCCAACGATTAGAGACCAAGAATCAAACTGGCCACTGCTAAAAGATTCTAACGCAGTGGTATTTGTTCCAATAACAATATGAGAGGTATCTTGTGGGTCTATAGCAATATCGCTAATGTTTGCACCTGTTGAAATTGAAAATAATAAGTTTGTCCAAGTAAAACCTCCATCATCAGATCGATAAAGAATTCCTCCGTTTGCACTATTTGTAACTCCAGTAGCACTCCCTCCTACATAAAGTGAATTTTGCTTTAATGGATTCATTATTATTTTGCTTAACCATGTGGTCGGCCAACCTCCAGGTATTGGTAATTCACTCCATGTCTCTCCTCCATCTGTACTTTTGATCACGCCTACACCAGGCTGTTCAGGGCCTCCTCCTCTAAACTCTCCAGTAGTAGCATACACAATATCATTATCAAATGGATCAAAAGCTATTGAACTAACGGGATAAGAAGAAAAGTAGGGCGTTTTTAAGCTCCAAGTTATTCCATCATCTGTTGATTTCCATAAACCTCCAGCTGCTGCACCAATCATTATGATATCTTCATCGGATGGATGAGCGGCAATGGCTCTGATTCTTCCACCCACATTGTCGGGACCCAACTCTTCCCATTGCATGATTCCTCCATCTCTGTATTTGTTGATAGTTTTCTTTAGGTCTTTTCGAAAATTCCTTTTAACTGACTCATAGTATTTATGATCAATATTAGCGCCCCTTCTTTCATTCCAGTATGATGTTCTTCCATTTGGGTCTTCTGGATAGATGGAATTGTTTATATTTTTATTCGTTGATAGCGTATACAATGCTGCAATACTTGCTATTACTATTAGGACTTTCCACTTCATTATATTTGATTATTGGAGTGAGATAAGGATTAATACATAACCATCAATAATCGGAGAAAGAGCTTTTCCGACTATTGCCCCTCTATAACGGTCGAGATTATTTGCATTCATTACTTCTCCTGAAACATTGGAAGACGTTAAGAAATCCCCTGGGCTAATGTCACCGTTTCTAGAATTTGCTTTTACATATACTCTACCAGTTACGGCAATTGGATATTCTCCATCAGCAATGCTCCCTTCTTGACTCATTCTCAGACCGGGTCGGATCCCATTCGCTCCAGAGATAACTCCAATCACTTTCTTGTCACCCGATTCTTTGCAGAGTGTTAGATCTCCATAATTAAATTCATCAACACAAACTAACATGCCGGGAGACAAAGGCAACTCAGAATTGATATCAAATGCCTCTGTAAGATCTGCTCCTCCTCTTATTTCTATTTCGTCACAGATGATACGCGACAGGCCAGCTGAACCATATTCGGAATCAAGGACAAGTCTTGGTGTTCCAGCTTTGTTAAATAATCGAATTCTTCCACCCTTTGTTATTGTGGGACTACTCATTATCTCTACTTGTTTAATAGGACCTGACAGTATTATTTCTCCACCGGAATTATAACTGGCATCAAGTTCTATTGTCTTACTTCCTCCAACCAGTAATTCTAGATATCCCTTATTATCACCAGCATTTCCGTACATTCTTATAGTAGGTTGATTAAATTCGTTGTTTAGATTTATTGAGGAAGACAAATTACCCGCTACCATAGTGTTAGTCTTAAAATTAATGTCACTTAAAGAATTAGGATCTTGAACAAAAACATTTTTTTGGAAGGTAGAAACACCATTTACAGCAAAGGCTCCGTCGTTTTTATTTATTGTTTGATGTGGTCCAACAAAAGAACTACCGGTGAGGACATTATAGTTTTTGCCGAATAATTTTAATTCATCATTGTCCCCATCATAAAGATAGAGCATACCTCTATTTCCTAGCCTATCTTCTCCAAAAAATAAGGCCGTCGAATCTCCTCCATCTACTCCATTTGCTTGGGGGGTTATAGAAATAGTGCTAAGGCTTTCTTCAGGATCGTGAACATGAAGATTAGTTAGAGGATTATCAGTTTTTAAGCCCACTTTTCCATTGAGATAAGTAGTCCCTTCAAACCTACCTGCTAGGCCTTCACCATTTGTGTTTTCACCATAAACTGCAGCCCCTTCACCGGTCAATTGTCCCCAAACACTGTAGTTTTCTGATGTTGTGCCTCCTGAAACAAAGGATTTTAAACCAACAACATTTGAAGTAGAACTTACTCCTATTGTTTTTATGTTGACTGTTTTTTTTTCTCCTGTTCCACCTGAATTGTTTTCTATACTTACAACCTGTCTAACCTGAGAACTGATGTGAGTATTTTGTACTTTTAGAGTAGGTTCTTCGACATTAGAATTATTTGCATTATTAATAATATGTAACTTCCCTTGAGGAGAGGCCGTGCCCACACCAACGTTTTGTGCAGATACTGAACCTGCACAAATAATTAAAATAAATAAATAGATATTCTTCATTTGATATGTTATTATTTGTCACAATAATCGTGAAATGGTTATCTTCATTTTTCACCCATGTGGGTCTATTTTTTTTATATATATAAAAGACTCTGTAGTATGCCTGGTATCATATAGGCTATGATGCTTGTAAAATGATAGTTTAGTGAAAGCATTGGGATTTTTGAAACTAGATTATTAAAAAAGAGGTTGAGCTATGAAGTAGACTCACGTATATTATATATCATTGTTGTAATTAAAATGCTACAAACCTGAATTCTAAAAAATAATCAAATCCATATCTTTGTACGAACGCAAAAAAAGAACCCAACTTACCAAAGAGGATGCACTTTATCACATGCAGAAGATATGCTCTGTTCAAGATCGATGTAGTTCTGAAATCCGTACTCGATTGATAGAACACGGAGTTTATGGAGACGAATTAGAACAAGTGCTTGCTGAACTAATTGTGGATAATTTTTTGAATGAAGAACGATTTGCTAAAGCATATGTAAGTGGGAAATTCAAGATCAAAAGGTGGGGTAAAATAAAAATTCGCCAAGGATTAAAGTTCAGGAAAATTTCAGAATATTCTATCAAGATGGGTATGAAAGAAATCGATTATGATGATTATCTCAGTACAATAACTACATTGTTAGAGAAAAAGAATGAGCACCTAAGAGCAAAGGATAAATGGGATAGGCGAAAGAAATTGACTTCCTATGCTCAACAGAAAGGCTATGAGTATGATATTATAAAAGAGGCCATGAGTGAAATCGAAGAATTGAAATAATTCTTATTTTTAGTTAGTGCAACTATAGCTTTTACAAGGAATTTGTCAAATTGGATCCTTCTTTTTGAAATTCACGTATTTACACGCAAGTATATCTGTCAGAATATCCGATATTTATAAATAATAATATTTAATAAGATGAAAAATGTAATTGGAATATTTCTGTTTGTAATGTGTTTTGCGACTTTAAGTAATGCACAAAAGATATCGGATAGTACGTTGGCACAGTTTAGTGGGAGCGATAAAGTGGATTGTATTGTTGTTATGCAAGATCAATTGGATATGTACGGCAAGACCACAGGCATGACTAAAGATAGAAAATCGGCATTTGTGTTCCAAAGTTTGATTGATCATGCTTCTCATTCTCAAGTAAATATCAAATCATATTTATCATCAAATATTATTAAGTATAAATCATTTCATGTTTTTAATGGACTACAAGCTTACTTGTCAAGAGTTCAAGCGGAATACATTGTTGATAACTTTAATGTACAGTCGATAGTATACAATGAACCGTCACGAGTGTCAGATATTTCAAAAGATAAGGATGATGAAAGCAGAGCTGTAGCCGAATGGGGTATTTTGAAAATTAAAGCTGACAGTGTTTGGCAACTTGGATTCGAAGGGACTGAAGTAGTTGTAGGAGGTCAAGATACGGGGTATGATTTCGACAATAGTCTGATAGTGAAAAAATATAGAGGGTATGATTCGGAGAGTTTCGATCATAATTACAACTGGCATGATGCGATTGATACTTTAAATGTACTTAATGGAGATACGATCAATGATTCATCGGTAAACCCTTGTGGTTTTTTATCGGATGAGCCATGTGACGATCATGGACATGGTACACATACTATGGGGACAATGGTCGGCCAAGATAGTATCAATGACATAGGTGTTGCCCCAAAAGCATCGTGGATAGGTTGCCGAAACATGGATAGAGGATGGGGGAAGCCTTCGACGTATACGGAGTGTTTTGAATGGTTTCTTGCGCCGACTGATTTGGAAGGACTCAATCCTGATCCTACAAAAGCACCACATGTAATAGCGAATAGTTGGGGGTGTCCACCTCAAGAAGGATGTAATGCCAGCAATTGGATGTTTATGGAGACGGTTGTAAATAATCTGACTGCTGCAGGGACTGTAGTAGTAGTGTCAGCTGGAAATTCAGGTGGTTCGGGCTGCGGTTCTGTATCTAATCCAGCGGCTATTTTTGAAAATTCATTCACCGTAGGAGCATCTAATGATGTGGATAATAAAGCTGGATTCAGTAGTATTGGCCCTGTTGTTGTGGATTCTACATTTAGATTAAAACCCGATGTTGTTGCACCAGGAGTAGGAGTAAGGTCAATTTATTTGAATGAAGAGTTTCGGACATGGAATGGAACTAGTATGGCGGGGCCTCACGTAGCGGGTGCTGTAGCTTTGGTTATAAATGCTAATCCTGCATTAGCGGGTCAAGTTGATATAATCAAGGATATTCTAAAATCTACTGCAGTACCACTTATAGATAGTACTGAGTGTTTTATGAACGATGCACTAGAAGTTCCAAACTTCTACTACGGACATGGCCGAATCGATGTGCTAGCAGCTGTGAAAAAAGCAATCGATATTACAATCGATGTTGAGTCTGTATCAGTGAATCGTGAAGTGAGAGTATTTCCAAATCCTAGTAGAGGCTCGTTTACGATAGAAACTGTGGAAGGAGAAAATTTAGATCAAATAGTAATTATGGATATGACAGGGCGAGTAGTTGAATATTCTAGATCTGAGATTTCTAAGGCTTCTGTTCAAATATCTAATTTAGCCGCTGGATTATATATCTATACATTAAAGATGGGAGATTCTGTTGTGTCCGGTAAAGTTGTAGTTTCGGAATAAAGTGTTTTATTATTTTTCTATTTTGTCAATGATACGTGATTATTGACATTTAGCGAAATCAGGAACGTGGATATTATGAAAAATAAAAAGGCTTGATTCACATCAAGCCTTTTTATTTTTTTGTCTACAAACTAGAAATTACGCTATCTCTGAAGCTAATAGATCTAAATCCCGTACTAATAATCTTTTTCTATTAAATGTAAGTAGATTATCCGTACGTAATTCGTTGAGTACAGTCGTTACTGTCTGTCTTGAGGTCGCTGTAAGGTTTGCAATCTCTTGATGGGTTATAAATTTTCTTACTACCCATTCGTAGCCTACTCTTTGACCATTCTTCTTTACTAGATCCACCAGGTATTCTACGATACGGCTTCTACTGTCTTTGAATACAAGAGATTCTAATCTTGATTCCATTTCAAGGACACGGCTACCCATTATTTTCATGAAAAATAAGCTTAAACCATTATGATCTCTCATCATAGTCTTCATCTCATCCGTTGTAAGGACGCAAGCTTGACAATCCTCCATTGCATATGCAAAGTCTCTTCTTTTGTCTTCCCCTATCATAGATAGCTCCCCAAAAACTTCTCCTTTATTAAGTATAGCTTTGGTTATTTCTTTGCCATTATCTCCATAAGAGCCAATTTTTACTCTTCCTTCATTAAGAAAGAATACTTTATCACTACTCTGCTCAGGCATGTAGATATAATCTCCTTTTTTGAAAGACTTTTGGGTGTGTTCACCTTTATTGTGAGTTCCCAGTTTTTGAGGACAGAAAATTCCTGTTACGTCTATGTTCTCCAGATACCAGAGTGATTGATCCTTCATATGCTTTAAGTTTAAAAGAGTCGTTTTTGTTTTGAACCGAAAAATTACACAATCTTATACAGAGATTGGTGAAAAAATACGAATGACTGTTCGTTAGTAACAGTATTGATGACATTTCGAGTGTTTAATCAGCTGTTTTATGATATATTTAATAATCTCAGTGAAAAAAAACACAACATCAAAAGTAAAAAGTAGCATATGGTTGCATTTATTATAACACATTTGATTGACTATTTGTTTCAAGATCTATCTTATTTGATTCGGTAAGAAATATTTACACAGCATATTGTTAGCTTTGTATCATGTTAAACAAGATTCTCAATTTCGAATTATACACTATTGGTAAGCTACAATTTGACGTAGGACAATTGCTAGTGCTATTGGTTATTATTGTTATTGCGAGTATGCTATGGAGGCTCACAAAGGCAAAGTGGAGAATAGCTTTCTTTGAAAAAAATGAAGTAGAGGTTTCCAATCGACGGAGGTTTGAGAGATTGGTGAGGCAGCTAATTATTCTTTGTTCTACTTTTTTGATTATTAGAATGTTAGGCCTAGATTTTGAGTTGTACAACTCTGGCGGTACAGAAGGCGTAGGGGCAATCGTATTGAGATATAGTATTGTTATAGTAGCACTGATTGTCTTGGTGTTAGCATGGCTGACGGAGTGGATATTCTCTAATATCTTAATTAATAAGTACGAAAAAGATCGACGAGAGGAAACAACAAACAATTATACGGATACGTCTGGGAATGTGAGATCGAAAATTACTCGACTAGTACAGTACATAGTTATTGTGTTGGCAGCGATGGCAATAATTAATAATTTTGGATTAGATTTTAAGTTTTTTGACTTTGGTAGTGTGGAGAAGCCATTCTTTTTTACTCCGAATAGGATGTTGATGATTGTATTGATATTCTTATTGGCTCAGATGATCAGTTGGATATTGACACAAGTGGCTTTGTTTAGTATATTTAAAAACAAAGAAATTGATCAAGGTACTCGTTTTGCCATCAACCAATTGCTTAAATACGTAATATATGTTATTGCTGTTTATTTAGCGTTGAAGAGTCTTTCAGTGGATATGACTCTTATTCTTGGAGCTTCAGCGGCATTGTTAGTAGGTATTGGTTTAGGATTACAGCAGACGTTTAATGACTTCTTTTCAGGCTTAGTTCTCTTGTTTGAACGATCGGTATCAGTAGGTGATATTTTAGAAGTAGGTGGACAAGTTGGCGCAGTGAAGAAGATCGGTCTAAGGTCGTCTATTATAGAAACAAGAGGTAATATCTCATTCATAGTACCTAACTCAAAGCTTGTAAATGAAAACGTCCAGAATTGGTCTCACTTCGTGGATCACGGGAGATTTCAAGTAGATGTGGGAGTTGCTTATGGAAGTGATACAGCATTGGTGAAAAAACTGCTACTAGAAGCTGTGAATGATCATCATCTTATTCTTGACTATCCTGTGCCATTTGTAAGGTTTGGTGCTTTTGCTGATAGTTCTCTCAATTTTTCAGTTTTATTTTTCACCAATAGATTCCTGATTGTTGAGGATATTAAGAGTGATCTCAGATTTAAGATAGATAAGGCATTTAGAGATAATAACGTGAATATTCCATTTCCTCAGAGGGATGTTTGGATGAGGAAGGAAGACTTATAGTTACGGTGAAGTAGTTGCAATTCCTGTAATCTTTGTTCTTAATCTTTAAAGGAGCAATTTAGATTAATCACTTGATGACATTTCTCTTTTTTATAATCACAAAAAAATAAAACGGAAGCCCTTAGGACCTCCGTGTTAACTGTTCGTTTTTAGTGCAAGAGAAAATCAGAAGTATCAATTTTTTCCCTATGATTTTAAGTGACAAATAGAAATATCGACAATTATTGTTTCACTATTTTTTGTGTCTCAACAAGATTATTGGTTTTGTTTACAACTCTCATTATATAAAGCCCTTTTGCAAAAGAAGAAATATCTACAGTGTGATTATTTCCCGTTGGATTGATAGTTCGAAGAATCCTGCCTGCAGGGTCCAATAACTCAATCTGATATTGATTAAGGTTTCCATTAATTTTAAATTTATTTTGAACAGGATTTGGAGAAATTTGAACCCAGCTCTCTTTTTCGAATGCTTCTTCATTTATTGAATTAAATTCTGGGTCGAAGAATCCAAAATCAATTGTATTATTTCCACCAGAATCGTAATCAAATATGCAATCTTCTGGGTCACCATCATTAAGAGGTTCTCCATCTAAGGTAAGGGTAACAATACCAGAAAAAATATCGGTTAATGGATTTCCAGAACCATTATTATCTAAATCTACATCGTTATTCGCATCAGCTTCAAAACCATTTGAAGATACGAAGCCTTCTAATGGTTCGCCTGGACCCCAATTATTTACCTGCCAAACAAATGTTACATAGTTCCCTGGTTGCAATCCATCAAAACTGTAATATCCTCCTTCATCAGTTACACGAACACCTCCGAAACCTTGAGAGTCAGGTATGTCATCTCCATCTGAATCGCTCCACAATAAAACTGATACGCCTGCGATTCCTGGTTCGTCAGGATCGTTGATACCATCTCTATTATAATCATTCCATACCCTGTTTCCTATCGATACGATACCAGGTGAAACAAGTTCTTGCTCTCCGCAGTCGCTATTACAAAATGCCATATCGTTAATTGCTAAGATCATTTCATTCCCTAGAGATTTTCCAATATTAAGATAAGTAAGTGCATTGTTATTAAAGTGATGAATAGCGTCCAGTGGAGATTCTGATAAATCTCTATAAAATGGTTTTGTATCTACAAAACCTACCCTGCCACCATAAATTGAATCATTACATCCAACACTTTCTTGAGCAACAGAAACAATGTTTTGCATGCTTTGAACCCATGTGTCATTGGTTTGTATTAGCCCACCATGACCAGAGCTTGCAATGACTATTGGCAAATTAGAATTACTTAAGTCATTCCTTACGTCATTTACTAAATGAGAAAGATTAGTTTCATATTCATTCAAAAAGTCGTCGGATGCACCATCATTCCATCCTTGAAACCAAGCAAAACCTGATATTTCGAAATCCTCAGCATCTATTTGCGGAAATTCAGTCCCTAAGTTTTGAGTAACATTCTGTACTGTTTGAATCATAGAGTTATAGAACTCTCCAGTTACGCCTCCTGCAGAAGGTGGACGGAAATCAACAGCAAGGCTCTTTCCTCCCCAAGCTGTTTTTATTATTAATACTGGATCGTCATAATAAGCATCTAATTGGTGAGCAAACATTAACTCGGCGCCGATCAAATTTGAATTGTTCCCTTGGCCAACTGTAACATTGGTTCTTATTGTATCTCCATTATTTGCAAAGTATAAAGAAGCTCCTTCCAATGAAGTCCAATTGTCTACGTCTCCAACTTCTGACCATTCTCCATTCACATCGTTTTGAATAACATCAATTAAGCTTCCTGGATCATTCTCAGGATCATTAATGGTGCCAAATCCCTCCATATTCGACTGGCCAGCTAGGACAAAAACCCTTAATTTACTTTTGGACTTTTCTTGCCTAGTAACTATTGGAACGTACCCTATTTCTAATCCAACTGGTGCTTGAACAATTGCCGCGGGATCAACCGTAGCTATATCTCCAACAGCAGGTGGAGTTAAATATTCATCCGTATGTTTCCAATTGGAATGTATTAGTTCAACTCTGCTTTGCATTGCTGCTCGTACGTCATTCGGGAGGTTTGCGTGTATAATTGATGGTTGGTCAATAAATCGATACCAATAATAGGTAACTGTGGTTCCATCCCCTAGGTCGGCTGTAAATGGTCCAGATGAAGGTCCAGGACTATTCCATGGGCCATTTGAATCTTGCCATTGGCAATCTGGCTCTAGGGGGGTCAAATATGTAATTTCAGGTCTTTGAGATAATGGAACTATAGCATCTACCAAACCTGTAGATGAAGGAACATCACCTTCATCTATATAATGCCATTCATTATCTTCTTCTAGTTTAAAATATTCTGGCATTATAAAGTTGCCATCTTCTTCAAATACAACGTCTAAATCAAATTCATAACCCATTATTCGTTCATTGAACTGTATAGGATCTATATAACTCAAATCAATTTCCCATTCGATACCAATTCCAGAAATTTCACCTATCATGAAACCACCGTTATTATTAAACTTAACATCATAAACTCCGGACTGAATACTTGAAGGGGAGACTGCTACACCTCCATTGAACCATGATTCCATATCGTTCCATAGTGCATTTTGTGAATAGACTGAAATTTGATTCAGAAGCATGGAGTTGTCTTCATTTGTAGTGGGGTATTGTAGTCTTTCTTTTTTTGCATACAAATTTCCGTCACTACCTTCAGACAGTAAGGCAGGTGATTCTGCATGTTCTATACCGAAGCCTATATTTGGATCTGATGGCCTTGAATCCAAAAATAATCCCTCCAAAGAAGGATCTTGTAAAACTGGTTCAGTCCAGAATGTTGGTAGAAAAAATGTTGCAGGGCCTTTGAAGTTTGTCGAATTTAAGAATAGCGTCCAACATTGATTGCCGGTTTCGATATCCTCTCCATTTGTTTGTTGCATAGGTTCGGAAAGAGGAAGAGGTGTATAACCATACCCAAGCATTTCCCCATTTAGACTTTGAGCTAGATTCAATCCATCCGGTGCCCACAGTAGTTTGTTTGATAGTTGAGCTATTCCATATTTCCCTCCTGGAGTACTCCAATCTCTTTGTCCATTTGATAAATTTGCACTTCTGCCGGCGCCAGGGCCATTTGCCCAAGAGTAAAAATTGAAAGAAACTCCACCCATAATAAACTTTGGTGTTTTGGTGCCAAAACGGGTGTCTCCCCACCAACCTAAGCCACCTTCGATAGTTGTGTAGAAGTCATCGGGTTCGTTACCTGTTCGTTGGGTAGTCAACCAGCAACCGGCAAGGCCCATTTGGAAATTTGCAGGTCCTGGATAATTCTTAAAAATTGGCCATGCAGCACTGTAAGTTGTATATCCAGAGCCAAAAGTAGCATCAGGTATATCTTCAGTTGTGATCCAGGTGAATCCGTTTCGATTTGCATCAAATATCTGAGCATCGACCTTGTCAGATAAAGTCGAAAAAAATAGAATTAGCAGAGTTGTAATTACAGGTAATTTCATTTGTCACTTTCTTTTGAAGGAATAAAATGTCTGGTTAAATTTCATTTGAATTTTAACCTCTTTTAATTTGTGTAATCTAAGAATAAACCTTGGTTTACAATTCACGCCTAGGCATGAACTTTAATTAAAACGGCACTTTCTAAAGATAAATAATGTGTACGAGCTGTTATTTCGATCTATCTTAACATAGACCGCTAATCAAACACATGGAGAACAAATTCTAATTGTAATTTGGTAAAATATAGCTACTTTTTAAACTTTAGTTAGAATACTAGATTTGGCAGGAAATCAAATAAAAAATGGTAAGAGAATTGATTTTCAATGAAAACCAGTCTCTTACCATTTTAACTTAAAACTACTTGAAATAGTAATTTGTGTAACTCTTAATTATCCTTCGGGTCCACGCCTTTTACGTCATCGATAGCATCATTAAGGTCTTCAGTTGCTTTCTTAAGATCATCTACTTGATCTGTTTTTGACTTTTTTGGAGCGGTTTTCTTTTCTACAGCAGGTCTGTCTTTACTGTCGGATTTTTGCTCTTCGAATGTGAATCCTTTAGCATCTGTATTTACAAAGATGGTTTCGCCTGCAACGAACCTACCAGAGAGTACTTCTTTGGCTAGTTGATTTACAATTTCCTTTTCTATTACTCTTTTTAGAGGCCTAGCACCAAACTGCGGATCGTATCCGAGGTCTGTTAAAAGATCCATCGCGGATTCGCTGAGTTCTATTTTGAGCTCTTGTTTCGCTAAATTTTTGTGCACTTTTTTGAGCATGAATCCAGCGATCTTCTTGATTTCCGTTTTGGTCAATGGAAGAAACATTATCTTTTCATCGATACGATTCAAGAATTCTGGTCTAAGATTCTCTTTGAGCGCCTCGAATACTTCCAGTTTGGTAGTATCTATGATCTCCGCTTTATGTTTTTCACCAAGTGCATCTAGATCTTCAAAATTCTCTAAAATTACCTCCGCACCCATGTTGGATGTCATGATGATAATCGTGTTTTTGAAGTTTGCCACTCTACCTTTATTGTCCGTTAATCTGCCATCATCCAATACTTGGAGTAAGATGTTAAATGTATCTGGATGAGCTTTTTCGATCTCATCTAATAGTACGATAGAGTAGGGCTTTCTTCTTACTGCTTCTGTCAGTTGACCGCCTTCGTCATATCCTACGTATCCAGGGGGAGCTCCAACCAATCTACTTACTGAATGCTTCTCTTGGAATTCACTCATGTCGATTCTTGTGATTGCATTCTCATCATCAAATAGTACTTCTGCAAGTGACTTGGCGAGTTCTGTCTTTCCTACACCCGTTGGTCCCAAGAAGATAAACGAACCGATTGGTTTCTTAGGATCTGATAATCCAGATCTACTTCTACGTACCGCATCAGAGACTGCGATTACGGCTTCCATTTGGCCTACTAGTCTTTGCCCTATTTCAGCTTCGAGATTTAGCATTCTTTCTTTCTCTTTAGTAAGCATTTTGTTCACTGGGATCCCAGTCCATTTTGCTACTACACCGGCAATATCATTTGCAGTTACCTCTTCATTGGTGAATCGACTGTTATCAGGTAACTCATTCAGCTTTTCCTCGGCTACTTTAAGCTTAGCTTCTAGCTCTTTCATAGTACCATATCGTATGGTAGCTACGAGTTCGAAGTTACTTTCTCTTTCCGCTACTTCAGCTTCGTGTTCTAGTTCTTCGATCTGTTTTTTGATGTTTTGTATTGTATCTACGATTTGTTTTTCACCCATCCAAGCAGCTCTCGTACTGTTTAGTTTTTCTTGAGCATTAGCTATCGTTTCTGATATGGATTTTAATTTTTTCTCATCACCTTCTCTTTTGATGTATTCGCGTTCAATTTCTAGTTGGCGTACTCTTCTGTCTAGTTCGTCTACTTCTCCGGGAACCGAATCGAGCTCTAATCTTAGTTTCGCTGCGGCTTCATCTATGAGGTCGATGGCTTTATCAGGTAATTGTCTTTCGGAGATATATCTATTTGACAGTTCAGCTGCAGCAATTAATGCTTCATCTAAGATTTCCATCTTATGGTACATTTCATATTTCTCCTGTACTCCTCTTAAAATAGAAATAGTTTCCTCAACACTTGGTTCATCGATCACGACTGTTTGGAATCTTCTTACAAGGGCCTTATCTTTCTCAAAGTACTTCTGGTACTCATCGAGCGTCGTAGCACCTATAGTTCTAAGTTCTCCTCTTGCCAATGCAGGTTTCAATATATTTGCCGCATCCATGGCGCCATTGCCACCTCCAGTACCTATCAAAGTATGTATCTCATCTATAAATAGAATCACCTCACCATTTGAAGCGGCTACTTCCTTGACGACTGCTTTTAGTCTTTCTTCAAACTCCCCCTTGTATTTTGCACCTGCTACCAATGAAGCTAGATCTAGCACATATATCTGTTTTGATGCTAAATTTTCTGGAATGTCTTGCTTCACAATTCTCCACGCGATACCTTCTACTATTGCTGTTTTACCTACGCCGGCTTCACCAATGATAAGAGGGTTGTTTTTCTTTCTTCTGGATAATATGTGAAGTATTCTTCTAATTTCTTCATCCCTTCCGATGATCGGATCCAGTTTTCCTGATTCTGCTCTTTCATTTAGATTTACAGCAAACTTAGCCAATGCGCCAAATTCATCTTCTGCAGATTGTTCTGTTACTTTTCTACCCTTTCTAAGCTCTAGAATGGCGGCTTTGAGTTCTTTTTCAGTGGCACCGAGATCTTTGAGGATTTGAGATGCTTTGTCTTTTCCTGTTACGATTCCCATTAACATCAGCTCCAAAGAGATAAACTCATCTTCGAATTCTTTGAGCATTTTTTTAGCTCTAGCTAATGATTGGTTCGCATCGTTGGTAAGGTATTGCTTGTCGATATTTGATACCTTGGGATATGTCTCAATCGCTTTATTTAGGTCTCTTTTAAGAATAGGAAGATTAATTCCTATTTTGTTGAATATGAATTCTACTAATTTGGGGTCAGTTTCAATTATTCCTTTGATAAGGTGCACAGTGTCTACACCTTGTTGTTCTAACTTTCCAGCAAGTTGTTGTGACTTCAAGATTGCTTCTTGTGCCTTTATAGTGAAATTATCGTATGTCATATTTTTATTTTAATGTACCAATCGTAAAATATCGATCGACTTATTTTTAATTATTAGTTTGCCGCTGTTAGTAGGTAATATATTAATTCATCTAGAATTAATTTTTGATTAATACTATTTATGGCAGACAACCTAAAAGTAAATATTCTATTTCAATTATTTGCAAATAATTGACCAACTAACGTATTCTGAATACTTAACAAACTTTTTATTGGGAATTGTCTGATTGATCCATTGTCGTTTTGATCTTTTAACTTATTGAAATATAGATTGTATTATCATTGAAAGGTGCAAAACGATAGATCGTAACTACGATAATTGGTTTATCTAAGATTATTTTGGATCTAATTATGGAAGCTTGGTCTTTTATGTTCAATTAATTATATTTTTGTTGTTTAATTGAAGTATATATGGTGAATGAGGTGTTGTTTAAATCACTTCAAAACGAGTATATTCAAAGAAAAAGGCAAATTAGGTGATTGGTATTTTTAAAAATAACTTATTTATTAACAGCTTACTGTTACTGCCCTACATTATAATAATAAGGGTTAAGACATTGATGTCACCTGTTGGCTATTTAGTGAATGAGGAAGACACTTTTATTGTAAAGAGTTTGTTTGAGTGGATACCTTCGCCTATAGTACAGAGTATTGTTGCTATTTTATTAATCTACCTTCAGGCAGTATATATCAATAAGTTAGTAATTAAGAATAGGCTTGCTCCGCAGATTACACTCGTTCCAGGTTTAGTCTATGTGGTACTGGTCAGTATGATGCCAGAATTTACTTCTTTATCTCCTTACTTGATTGCCAATACGCTCATATTAGGAGTGGTAGGTCAGCTGTTTAAGATATATAAATCTCCTAAGGTGGCGGATAATATATTTAATGTTGGTTTCTGGATAGGGGCCTCTAGTCTTTTTGTACCGAATTATATCTACCTTATTATCATAGGTTTATTCAGTATTTTTATTCTGAGATCCGTCAAGCAGAAAGAATTAGTTCAGTTGTTTTCTGGTTTATTTGCCATACTTTTTGTTGTTTTTGGGAGTATGTATCTTTATGACTTAAAGATTTTTGATGAAGCTTCAAAAATGAATTTTTCTCCTCACCTTTCTATTTTTTCAATTAGAGGGACTGAGATATATAAGGTTGTTGGTTGGACATTATTAGCTGTTTTTACTGTAGTAAACTATAATACTTATACACTAAAGAAAAGTATCCAGTCGCAAAAGAAGGTTGATATACTTTTCTGGATTCTGTTGGGATCAGCGGTAATGTTATTCTTAATGAGTGAAGTAGTTGGATTTAACGTAATATTGATGTGTATTCCACTTGCTATATTCTTGAATGTTCATCTTGTAAGTATTAAGAATCCACTTACACAAGAGTTGATTCACGTTGCATTCTTGATTCTTTTATTCTCTTTAAATTTTGGGTTGATTTAAAGTCTACTATAATTAATAATGATTTTCTTCATTTTGATGCAGTCAATATTAAGCGTAGTTGTTTTTATTACCAGACTTTTTCCAGATTATTTGACTGTACCCACTTACTCCATTTTTTATTATATGTATGGATTTGATTCGTTTCCTTATTTTCTGAATCATAGACAGGGTGGTGCTGGTTTACCCATTCGAAAATTGAACCGTATAGATTCTGCACGTTTTTGTAACCAGCATCTTTCAATTTTTCTCCTATTTTTTCACTTCTATATCCGATAGAACAATAAATGATGATCGGTTGTGATTTGTCTATGTGTTCTACGTTTTGGATATCAAAATTATCGAATCCTATGTATTCTGCATTTTCAATGTGAGATATCACGAACTCAGATTTTTCTCGAGCATCCAAGAACGTATATGACGATTGGTTGGTGTAAGCTTCCGCTACTGAAATAACAGGAACTTCAAAAGATAGATATGAGTTCACCTCTTCTTGAAACTCAGGATTGATGCATAATACTGGGCTTTGCTGGCCAGAAAGGCTAGCGATCAGTACAAAATTAAATATTAATACTTTAAACCAATTTTTGTGGGCCATTTCCTACTTTATCTTTTATTACTCGACCGTTTGCTGTATACGGCAAGAGCGTTTTATTTACGAAATCTTCTGCTTCTCTACTTACATGATTTGGATACAATAAATGGATGTTTGGTCCAGCGTCCAAAGTGAAATATATTGGAATGCCAGTTTCTTGCCTGAAAGTTCTGATCTCTCGGATCATATCTAAAGTGCCTGGTTCCATTAATATATAAGAAGGGTCAGAGCACATCATCAATGCATGAAGTGTCATAGCTTCATCCTCAGCTAGCTTCCCAAATGCATCAACGTCTCCAGATTTTAATATTTCTTTTAATTGTGAGATCCTGTCATTTGCCTGTTTATATCTTGCTTCCGAATATACATTTCCATTCATTAATGCATGCCCAGCAGTAGATGAAACTGATTTTTCTGCGGCACTAACTATTAAAATGTCGTCATGAAATGACTTAAATATATCATGAACTTCATCAACATCTACCGCATATAAATCAGATGATTCCTCCATGACATCATGATCTCCCCATGCTCCCAAAAGTGGAATTACTGACCGACTTGCACTACCACTTCCTAATCGGGCTAAATAAGATGCTTTCTTAATGTCAATATCGGTGTTCTTATATCCTGCTATTTGTTGATCAATCTCGCATATGCACATAGCTATTGCAGCCATTGCAGAAGCAGATGAAGCTATGCCAGAAGAATGTGGAAATGAATTACGACTGCTTATATCCAAATGCAAATGATTCAGAACGGGGAAGTACTCAACCACGCTTTCCAAGAATTGTCTGATTTTATCTTCGAATGACTTATTCGGTTTGTCTTCAAATAGAAATGATAGACTTAAAACTCCTTCGTTGCTTTGGGAATACGATATGTAAGTGTCCGTATGTGCATTTGAGAGAGTAAAAGAAAGTGATGCATTTCTAGGCAGTTGTCGACCATGTTTGCCCCAATATTTTACGATAGCTATATTCGATGGACATCTCCAAGCTACTTTTCCTTCATGTATTTTTGAAGGGGATTGATTATATATTTCAAACGGATATGACATTAATGTTATATTTTGCATACAAATGTAACTTTGAAAATTGATTTATTAGCAAAAAATATAACCTCTAAATTTGAAATTATGTCTATCGACTTATTAATTTGGCCTGGTTACATTTAACGGAATTCTTCAAGTCTGAAAATTGCATATCTTATTTATCTAATCTTCCTTCAATTCATCAATTCTTACATACTTCATATCAGTACCATTTTCTATCCTGTATGATAGATCAAAATCTTGGAGAACTGCATCAAGAATCTCATATTTACCTAACTGATATCCTTCTTTGAGGTCATAGCTGTATAGTTTGCTAAATTGATTCCAATAGAAAGCGGTGAATCGACCTTTGACTTTTTTCATCAAATTGTACATAGACTCTTCTGTTTCTTTCTCGATCATCTTAATTAATATCTTTCCCTGCAGTTTAGTGAGTTTTGTTAACGGTTGTTCGAATTCTGCTTTGAGTTCTTTCTCTAGTTCTTTTATCCTCTTTTTACGTTCTCTTTTGCTGAGGTGTTGAGATGCATATTCTACTTCTCTAAATATTCTAATTCCTTCTTTTGCATATGGAAACACTTTGGCTGCATATCTTCTGAATTTTTGATATTTTTTATAGTCAGCATCATTGTCAAATTTTCGGAATGAAGTTATACTTATATCATCTAAATCTGCCAAGATTAATGTGTCTCCTTCACTTATCATAGCGGAGTATATTTTACCTTTCAGGTTTAATTTAGTAAATATTGGCTCTACTGATTCTGGAAGGTCCACACCTGTGCTAGTCGTGTCTCGTAATACTAGAAGAGTATCCTGGGAGTATCCAGAAATACTGATCAAAAGCGAGAAAATAATTAATATTAAATTTTTCATAAGTCTACATTTAACGTGAATAATCTATACATCATTCATATATCAGACGGTTATCTTTTAGTCAAGTTACTCTTAATTTGTTGTCATAATCTTAAAGTTTGCTAATATGTGACTCAAATACCATGGCAAACCGTCTCTAAATTATTATTATCTAGCTAAATTTGCGATCTTATTAAGAAGCGACCAAGTAAGGTTCGTTGATTATTAACCTAGCGATATACAATTTTAATCATATTGATGAAGTATTTGTTTTTTTTCATGTTGTTTTTTTCAAATTTAGCTATCGCTCAGCATAGTGTATACAAGATGCCATATCCTGTTAATACGGATGTATATGATGAAATTTGTCCCATACTGTCATTTGATGAAGATGAATTATACTTTACTAGAGTTGGGAGTCCAGATTTTGATAAAACGATTATAGAGCACGGGGAAAATTTATATGAAACACAAGCCTATGAAAAGTATCAGTCAAAATTAAGGCACATCTATCAAATGATAACCAAACAACATGATGTTGATCCGGTTACTTCATCTTTCAATCAAGATGTGTGGTATTCTCATTTTTATGAAGGGGAGATTTATAACCTTTTTCACCCTTCTCATCCTTTGAACAATGCGTTACCGAATAGTATCTGTTCTCATTATGGAAAGGATGGGTCTTATCTTGTGATCAATCAATTTGGACAAGATGGTGGAGTCGCTGCTGGTTTTTCAGTTGTAAATAAAGAAACAGATACTGAATTTTCATTTCCAGAACCGATCATTATTCAAGATTTTAATAAGACAGGATCTGAGGTGAATGTGAGCATGAGTATAGATAAAGAGTACATGATTCTAGCTATGAAAGGGAGTAACTCGAGAGGCGATAAAGATCTTTATCTATCTATAAAAGGTTACAAGGGAGTATATAGTACACCCATTCATTTAGGTGATGTATTGAATTCGAAATTTCGAGAAGCAACCCCTTTCTTTTCTCAAGACAAGAAAAAACTGTATTTCGCCAGTAATAGACCTGGTGGTTATGGAGGAACGGATATATATGTGAGTAATCGATTAGATTTTTCTTTTAAAAAATGGTCAGAACCAAAATTAATAGGAAGGCCAATTAATTCGGAGTTTGATGATTCGCACCCATATGTACAAGTTGATGAGAACTCTATATTGTTTACTTCCAACCGTGAAGGGACTAGTGACATTTTCTATGGCAAGTTAAACAGAGATGAAAAACTACTCTATAGTATCGATATCAATGTTTTCATTGTGAAAGGTGAACAGCGAGAAAGAGTGAATGCTCAACTTTATTGGGGAGAAGCATATAGCAGTGAATGGGAAGACTTTTTTCGAGCTAGGGATGGAGTCTACACATATACGTTTGAAAAGAATATCCCTATGCAATTCAAAGCGGAGAATCGAGGACATATCAGTGATGTCGTAATGCTAGATCCGCAAGAACTACAAGAGGCTGGAATTACAGAGCTGGACTTAGAATTGGTTATTGAAAGAGATGAAAATAGAATTCCAGTTTTCAAACGACCAGTATACAATGAGAATAGTAAAATTGCGAAAATTGAATCTCCCAAAGAAGATAATTCAAAATTAGAAGATGATTTGATGCCTCTAGAAGCAAATAGTACAGTGGTGTTAAAGAATATAATGTTTGCAAGAGCAAAACCAGATGTATTGCCTATTTCATTTCCATCATTGCTCAAATTGGGTAAGACATTGGCAAGGAGACCAGATGTAGTAATCCAAGTCGAAGGCCATACAGATAATGTTGGAGGGAGTGAAGCATTGTTGGATCTATCTTTATCTAGAGCAAATGCAATTAGAGATTTCCTATTGTTGAATGGAGCCAAATCTCGACAAGTAAAAGCGAAAGGATTTGGAGCATCAAGACCCATTACTAAAAATCGTACTGAAGAAGAACGGAGCAAGAACAGAAGGGTAGAAATTAGAGTGTTACGGCAAGGAGAATGATCAATGAAATCTATATTATTGTTATAAAAATTAAAAATTCTCCTTTAAAATTGGTTTTGTAATAAATACTCCTTTCTTTCGAGTGATTATAAGAAGTTGTCCCATATCCGAATGAAGGTGGTAGGATTAAGTAAATGAAGAGATATGTATAATAAGAAAGAAGTAGAGGAAGTAGTACTGGAAATACCGTTCGATATCAAAGAATGGAAAACGTACCACACAGGAATATATAAAGGAGAAAATGAAGATATTGGGACGGCACTGCAGCATACAATAGAACGTATGGCTCGGTTGATGCCTAATATAAAAAAATCATCTAAAATATTAGTTCTTGGAGGTGCGAACAGTTACCCTGCAGTATTTCTAGTTTCTAGATATGGAAGTAAAACGGATTGTGTAGCTCAATCTGATGAAGCTGCCAAAACGATAGAGAAATATGCGAAATCTCACGAGAAAGACGATAAGGTTACCGTACATGTACAGCCATTCTCCAAGACTATGTTTAGCGATGGAAACTTCGATATTATATGGTCTATGGATGGGATACACACCACAGAAAATAAGCGTACAATGATGCGTGAAGCTGCAAGACTTCTTGTTCCTGAAGGTAGATTTATCTTTTGTGATTATATGAAAAAAGGAAGCGGTGATTCTGAGGATACTGATGAATATATGACCAGTAAAGGATATCTCAAACTAGCGGATAAAGCAGACCTCGAACGTGTATATTTAAGAGAAATGGCAGGCGATGCATCACGACATCATGACATCCTTCTGGAATATGTAAAGTCGAATAAAACAAAGCTAGCCAAAAAGGTAGGTGCTAAAGAACTGGATGCAATCGTATTAGATATCACAGATCGTAAATCAAAACTTGATGATGGGATATTGGATTGGGGATTCTTACAGTTTCAAAAAAGGAATGTGTAAGTATTTGAATATTTACATTAAAAGATTGCTTGGCTTAATGTGAAACCTACTTGTCCAGTTATCCTTGGTTGGTATTTCCCAGATTGAAACTCAGGGTCATTGTAGGTTATACCGCCATTAATACTGAGTTGAGTTGAAGGAGAGAAGTAATGCTGAAACCCTGAATAAAGTATGATTTTTAATCTTGCGTTAGAATATTCGGTCGGTAAATCATCTTGTAACATGGCATTCATAAATATCTCAGATTCCAAATTTAGATTAAAATTGTTTCTTAAGTTAGGTAAGTATCTATAACCATAATTGTATGTAAGACCAGCTCTTGCTGTTTTGACAGTGATCGTACTAATTCCAGGATCAAATTGTTCATACATATTCTTGAATTCTAAAATGGCTCCGTAGGATCTTGTTTTCATCCATTTTACATCAATATTCTTAAACGATACATGGTCAATCCTGCCTGTAGTTTCGAGCGTGAAAATTCTATTAGGTAAAAAGAGCTGAACTGTATTGTCATATAAAAACTGAGCACCAGGTGCTAGTGTGAATTCAAGTCTTGATCCGGAATTTCGATTTATTACTTGATCATATTGATATGTATCTCCAATAATCAAGATAGCCATGGTGGACAATTGATCAATAAGTTTTTCTTCGATTAGATAATTAATCGTTGTTTCTAGTATTTCAATGTTTCTAAGCCTGAAATCTAAGATTCGATTAGTCCTCACTTTTCCTATAAGATCTGCAAATTCAGTGATCTTATCATGTGATGGGACGCTTAATAATAATCCATTGTTTTCAAGTGCTTGCAATATTTGGACAGCTGACCAAGCATGATTTATGTATTCTATTCTTCCAAAACCAAGTCCAAGGTCTCCTGTAAATTTTAAATTTTTGAAATCGTTTTTAACGTTATCGAACTGATTTAGTCTGCTGTCAAATGTCCCTTGAGTGTCATAACCAAGTTTGAGGTATTTGTTACCTGAATAGCTACGATTTGTAACTTTTCGACTGGCCGATAATTCGAGACCTTCAGCAATATTAAATCGAGCATTATGACTTAATATGTGCTGTTCGTCTATACTATTAATGATTTTAGTATGCGATGTACGGGCTCCAACCTTAAATAAAAAGTTAGCATCAGAATCCTCAACGTTGATATTATCACTACCAGATATTCCACCATTAGGAGTAACTACTAATGAACTTTGCTCATAATTCACCTGTTTATAGCTATCTAAATCGTAAATAATCTCTTGCTGAGCAAGAATAGAAATACATAGTAATAGAAAAATAAATGTAATTGGGTATTTCATATTTATTGTAATTGTGTAATTTATCGCTCTTATATTCATAACTAAATTCCTGAGAGTATTGCTGTGCCAATTAGTGACTATTGGACTTATTTTAACACAGTGATACTGTTGATTATTTCTTCCTTCGTGCCGTTAATATAAGTAAGTTTGAGAGAATAAGTATATACCCCAGAGAGGATTTGTTGATTTTTAGAATATCCATCCCATAAACTTCCACTACTAGGAATAACCTGATTTTCTATATTATGAATAAGGCCACCCCACCTATCGTAAATACTTAATTTGTCAACGCTGGCAACACTTCTTCCAAAGTAATTAATCGTCATGAAATCATTAACTCCATCCTCATTAGGGGAAAAAATATTTGGAAGATTAATCAAGTTTTCCTCAATAACAGTTAAGAATATGGAATCTGTATCAGAACAATTGTTTTCTCCTGAAACAGAAGCTATCACATAACTGCTAGAAAAAGGAAGAAGGTTTACGGATGTACAGTTATTACAATCAAGTTCTCCATTTACAATCCAATCGGTGTTTTCAAATACATGGGAGTACTCGGGAGATAGGTCAATATCTTCACCTAGTTGTACAGTAAGGTCTATCCCTAATTCGACATTAATTCTTTCAGGTTGATCTAACGTGACTTCCAGACGCTCTTGACAGTTAAATCGATCAAAGGCAACTACGGTATATCCACCAGCGATGAGGTTAGACGAAACCATAGTATTCGAAGCATCAAGTATATTAAACATTAAATCTCCATATCCTCCAGATAGTTGCGTGATTACGATGTTCCCATCGGAAAATTCGAAACACGAAGGGTCAGTAACTTGTGCTTCAATAATTATTTCTTGTGAAGGTGTAAATGTAAGATCTAGTAGTACTGTACTGTCGCAACCTCTACTCGATTCGAAGTTCTCAGTATAAAATCCAGAAGAGGTGAGGTTCTGAGAGCCAAAGGGGTACTGTTCACCAATACAGATTGTATCTTGAAGCGGGTATGTGTCTGGTAGTACAGTGATTTTGAGAATATCAGATATAATTCTACATTTTTCGTTCAGAATATTTATTTCATTTCCAGCTGAAAGGTATCGATAGTAATAATCACCTATCTCAAAATTAGTGTGTTGTATTGTAGCCGATGTGTTCCCAATAATTGTTTCCCAATTGATAGAATCAATGCTTGTTTCCCATTGAATAGAAAATGGTTCTCCGTTATCACCCACTATATCTGCGACTACTGTTAGCGGGTCATCATCTATACATAGAAATATATTAGTTGATTCATTAGCGAGCCCAATAAATGAGGACGGGCCACATGGACGAAAAGATATATTGTCTAATGCTAGGTCATTTCCCGTACCTCCCGGTGCATTATTTCTAAGCGTCAATTTTATACTAGATTGTGTGGAACTCGTAACAAAAGAAAAACCAAATTTAACCCATTGTTCTGTTTTGGGGATATTACCAGTCTGGTATATTTCTTCATCATCGATCAAGAAAGTAACATTTGGATCTGCATGATTACTTACTCCAATTCGAATAAGATTAATTATATCGGCAGAAAACTCATAAAGTGTATTCTCACATAGATCATTGACGGTTTCCTCATAGAATATTCCAGGATCATAATTTGCATTGACGACCATCATATAGCCATTTGGGTCAGCCGAATTATCTTTTATTTGAAGCCATGATGGATATAATCCAGATAACGCGCCGGTACTAGAACATATCGAATAAGAGCCATCGGACGGTACTTGAGTTGTATAATTATATCCTGGTGCTATGTTTGGATTGTTAAGAACAACAGGGGCTGTTCCTGATCCGAAATCACCTAATGTAAAGATGTTCTCTCCAAGATTACCACTACAAATGCCCTGACTTATTGAGAATGAGACACTAATTAGAAGAAATAAAAATGATAGTCCATATTTCATGAGATTACGTATTGGATTTCTAGAACAATTATAATTTGTTTATAATTATGTTTTGCTGTTTTTATCTATTTTTATTAATGTTATGCTTTTGAAAAAATTGTTAATCGTTCTATTTATATCTGCGACTGATCGTAAATATTTATTCTATTTTATCATAATGTATTACTCGAACGTCCAATCTATAGGTTTTGCCACTATAAGGAGACAGTTTATTGATAAATTAATACAATAGGTTTGGGTTTAAAGCAAGTTGCCATACAAGTTTTGGTTTACGTACTTTTTGACCTTGTTGAAATAAATAGTCATGACCATCTGCCATTTTCATAGGAATATGTAGATTCTTTGGGTTCGACATAAACCTTGGTATAAAATACATGTCATGGAATACTTTATTCTGAATTACATCTCTAATTTTTTCGGAATCAATGCCTAAGTGAACGCCCAAATTCTGTCCATTACCCACATCTCTTACGACGCCGAAGCTTAGTATACCATGAGAGAATTTGCCACCTACAGCATCATCCATAGCTCGATATCCAAATCTTGCTGGATAATCTGACTCTCCTTCTCGATATTTTGTGACAGTTTTTTCGTTTGTATTTCCTGTCCAGAAGAGCATATTCATATTGAAGTAATTCTCTTTCTCGATCCATCCTAATCCTACTGCGCCAGTCCTATATTGATCCCAATAATTGAAGTGACCAAAGAGGTCATTGCTAAATTGAATGATAAAATTGTTTAGACGATAATGGAATGTTCCTATTCGTTGCTTCGTTCCGATCTTATTGTAGAAGTATTCCATAGTATAGCCAAAACTATGCGCACTAGATCCAGAATCAACCATCTTTATGAAATTGACCAGTTGATCCTCTTTATCTCGGGATCCCCATAAGTAGTGAGTTGTTCCGAAAAGGTGATGCTCTAAATGTTTGTCAGGGATGCCATAGTTCTTAAAATGAAATGTTAGATCATAACCTGCGGCTACTTCTAGCCCAGAAGTGCCAAGATATTCTCCTATAATGCCGACACCGATATTGGTTACGGGACTTCCTAGGTTAATTTTTATTTGTAGATGAAGATTATAATCTTCACTTTGGCTAATACCAATATTGCTGTATGTATTTAAAATGAGGATACATAAGCCGGTCCTAATGATTGGTATTAGTGATTTGAAATGCAACGAAAATTTGATATTTAAGGTCTTGAACAAGTAATAAGCTTTGATTATAAGACGAAAAGATAGGAATAATATGTACGAACAATCCATACTTTCGTTTATTTAGTATATTGTTAATCTTTATGGGTTGACAAGAGATAACCAATCAAAATCTGAATTGTAATTATGATTAAGAGACTTTTAGCTGTATTTGTGTTTCTACTTGTAGCCATAGTGGCCAATGCTACGCACAATAGAGCGGGGGAAATCACATATGTGCAGACTGGACCTCTTACAATAATAATGACTGTAACCAGTTATACCAAGACGAGTAGTGTGTCTGCAGATAGAGATAGTATAGAGATATTTTGGGGAGACGGCACCAGTGAATTCGTTAAAAGAACCAACGGTAATGGTGAGTCATTAGCAAATGATGTGAAATTGAATTTATATCAAAAAGAACATACCTACCCTGGAAGAGCTACCTATACGATAGGCTTTGCCGACCCAAATAGAGTAGCTAATATTCTTAATGTAAATTATCCAAATTCTGTAGAAGTTGAGTTTTTTCTCTCTACAACATTTACTTTGTTGGATCCACAATTTCAAGGATCTAATAGTTCTGCAATTTTACTTCAGCCGCCATTGGATCGTGCTTGTGCTAATAAAATTTTCACACACAATCCAAATGCTTATGATCCTGATGGTGATAGTTTATCTTATGAATTAGTAGTGCCTAAGAGTTCTGCAGATGAGGAAGTACCTGGATATTTGTTTCCGGATGAAGTAAGTCCAGGAGTATTGAATAATGTAACCTTAGATCCGGAAACAGGTGATTTTGTCTGGAATACACCCAAACAACAAGGAGAATATAACATAGCAATTCAAATAAATGAATGGAGAGATGGAGTCTTGCTTAATTCTATAATTCGGGATATGCAGATTTTAGTAGGAGTATGTGATAGCGAACCACCTACAATCGATGTAGTTGAGGAGATATGTGTGATTGCCGGAGAAGAAATTAATCTTGAAATATTTATTAATGATCAGGATGATGGAGATAAAGTTGGATTTATGGCCTCAGGAGGCCCATTTGAAGTAAGTGATAATAAAGCTAGGATCGAAAATTATTCAGGATTCGCAGATCCAGAATATTCAGTGAATTTTGTTTGGGAAACCACATGTAATCATATCTCTGATAGATATTATCAAGTTGTATTGCGAGCTGTTGATGATTCGTTTGCAGATAGTTCTGGGCTAGCAACACTTAAGACCGTAAGGATAAAAATAGTAGGTCCACCACCAGAAAATGCGCAAGCTGAGTCGGAAGTCGGTGGAATTAGACTGTTTTGGGATGCACCATATACCTGTGAAGTGACTGATGATAATTTCTTTCAAGCTTTTTCTGTCTGGCGAAAGATTGGAAGTACACCTTTGCAGATCGATAATTGTAAACCAGGATTAACCGGAGGGCCATATGAGAAAGTGGTTTTTCAGACTAAAGCTAAACAAAACGGAAGATATACGACATTGGATACTAATGTAGAAAAAGGGATTACTTATTGTTACAGAGTAGTTGCAGAATTTGCTCAAACCTCAAGTACTGGTAATCCATTTAATAGAGTGGAGAGTTTGCCTTCAAATGAAATATGTCAACAACTAGCTAGAGATTTACCAATCTTAACAAAAGTATCCATAACAAATACAGACCTGGTGAATGGAGAAGTACATGTAAGATGGGCGAAACCATTGGCGAATGATCTTGATACTATAGAGAATGGCCCGCCCTATAGATATGAATTATACAGATCTTTGGATGATGGACTTTCGTTTAATATAGTACCAAGTTTTACAGTTAATACATCTTCTTTTGCTACAGCAATAGATACTAATTTTTTTGATGCTGGAGTAAATACAGTAGATGTACAGCCTCATTATAATATCAAGTTTTATAGTAATAATATCGAGGTTGGAATATCGTCCGAAGCATCCTCCACATATTTGATAGTCGAGCCTAGTGATGAATTACAGAACCTTTCTTGGAGTGAATTTGTGCCTTGGAGTAAGGTGTCTTATAATGTTTTTGCAAAGGCGCCAGGTGGAAGTTTTACATTGCTTGAAAATGTTAATACAACAAATTACACCCACAAAAATTTAGAGAACGGTTTGGAATATTGCTACTATATCGAATCGATTGGGTCCTATGATATTGATAATATTGAAGACCCTCTATTCAACTTGTCTCAAGAGGTCTGTAGTATTCCAATCGATAATGTGCCGCCATGTCCACCAATACTAGAGGTGTCGAATCTCTGTAATGATGGAACTGAAATAATAGATCTTTCAGAATTGATCAATACACTATCATATACTCAGCCTAATCTTGCATGTTTTGATACAGATGATGCAGAAGGCTATTATATATATTTTTCAGAAACAGTTGATTTGGATTTAGTTTTGATTGATTCAATTTTAGATCCTACGATCAACCGATATATGCATGAGCCTAAACGCGGGATTGCAGGTTGTTATGCGGTCTCTGCTTTTGATGGCAACGGAAATGAAAGCGAACTTAGTAATGTTGTTTGTGTTGATAATTGTCCTGCTTACAAACTGCCAAATACCTTTACTCCGAATGGTGATGGAGCGAATGAGTTATTTGTCCCAATAGTCAATAGATTCATAGAGACTGTAGATTTTACTGTGTACAATAAATGGGGCAATAAGATCTTTGAATCCACCGATCCCCTTATCAATTGGGATGGTAGGTCATCCGGGGGCGGGGAAGTTGCAGATGGCACATACTATTACACCTGCAGAATTTTCGAGCAAAGAGTGACAGGTAGTATAGAAGGAAATGTAGAACTCAAAGGTCATATTAATATTATAAGATAAAATTGAAATATACTTGATGGACCTTTGTAAGTACAGAAATCACTATGTATTTCTTAAAGCGAACCACTTTTACAAAACAAATCAATCCCTAAATTCATTGTATTATTGCACTTAGATTAATACAAAAGTTTAAAAATAGAGAAACGTGTTTACAGGAATTATAGAGAGATTAGGAAAGGTTACAAATATAAGAGAAGAAGGTACTAATTATCATTTCACTATAGAGTCTGGCATTGAGTCCGAAATATATATCGACCAATCAATATCACACAATGGAGTATGCCTTACTGTAGTGTCAATTGATGATAATAGATATACAGTTACCGCGATCAAAGAAACAATGGATAAAACCAACCTTGGAAAGATTAATGTTGGAGATCATATCAATCTGGAAAGGGCGGCAATTTCTGGTAGTACTAGATTAGATGGACACATGGTACAAGGACATGTGGACGGTACTACTAAATGTATTAACGTAGAAGATGTTGATGGGAGCTGGTACTTTACTTTTGAATTAGATAAGAAGAACGCAGCGCTTGTTGTCAATAAAGGATCTGTCTGTATCAGTGGTGTGAGCCTAACTGTTGTTGATCCTACGAATACACAATTTCAAGTAGCGATTATACCATACACATATGAGCATACGGGATTTAAATTTCTGAAAGCTGGTGATACAGTCAATCTTGAATATGACATCATTGGAAAGTATGTTCAACGATATATGGATAATGTAAGATCGTAAATATTGGTATTATAATCATGGCTGTATATCGACCGTGAGTTAAACGTTTCTTGAACGAAGAGATCATCTTTATTATACGCTGTCTATTATTTCCCTATTTCTTTATGAGAGATCGTTTAAGTAATGCACTTCTGTCCTATCACTATCCACCTTAGTCCATTTCATTTCCCTATTTCTACCCCCATATTTGTGTTATAATTATTCAAACAATAAATAACATAAAAATGAAAGAAATAATAACTGTACAAGAATTCAACAACATCGTAGGCCAAGATAGACCCGTCCTTTTAGACTTCTATGCAGATTGGTGTGGACCTTGCAAATCACTTCTGCCAAACGTCGAAAAAATAGCCCGTAAGTATGAAGGTGAAGTATTGGTTCAAAAAGTCAACGTTGATAGGTTTCCAGAATTAGCGCAGAAGTTTGGCGTAAGAAGTATCCCTGCCTTATTTATAATTAAGGATAAGAAGGTATTAGAGAAAGTGCAAGGATACCAGTCTGAAGCAGCTTTAGAATCATTCATAGCCAGAAATACAGAATTAGCTACAGTGTAATTTAAAGATGAAATGGAGCAAAGGGAATCTGTAAATCAGTGAATTTTGTGATCAAGTTGAGCGAACATATTCATTTTGTGATTCTCATTATTAATCAAGAAAAACAATCAATCATGAAACAATTAAAATTTAATTCAATCGAAGAAAAAGTGGGTAATTCCGAGCTGGCATGTGGTAACTGTTGGGGGCATCAACAATACGAACAAGGCTATAGAGCAAAAAAGTTCGAGTACTGGAAAGGTAGAAAAGATAACTTTATCTCTAGATTTGTAAAGAAATACCTAAAAGCTTAATTATGGACCTCGTTTATAATGTAATGACCGATAAAATAAAAGCAATAGAGGATAGGTTGAAGAATCTATCCTTAGCTTTTAAATTAGTAGAATCTAAACAAGCGGACCTTCCATCATTAGTGGATGGTAAGAAATCTTATATTGGATACTATAAGATGGATAAGTATATAGACTTATTGGATAGCGAAAAAGAGAAGTGGTATTACTGTGATTGTTGAAAGTCAATGATCACGTAGCGTTCGGGCACCAAACAATATCAACATCTAAAGACATGTTCTATGTTCCAAAAGGGAAAAATGAATGCAAACATAAAAGAAAGTGCTACGGAACCATCCGCTTTAGTGTGTAAAGAATTAACAATCTTCTAGAACTTTCTGCTCTTTTGCTAGATGCTTGTTTTCTTCACATTCTTACTTCTCAAACCTTAGGAACTCTTCTTGCGCTTTGGCAAAATCTTCAGGAATTCCAATATCTAAAAAGTACCCATCACTCTGGTAACCAAATAATTTTGAATCCTTTGTATGTGTTTGGAAGTAGTTGTTTTCTACGGAAAATTTCTGCGGGAAATCAATTTCGTTAAAGGCTTTCACATCAAATATATATACGCCACCATTTATCAAGCCCCTAGATACAGCCTCTTTTTCTCGGAAATTGTGAATTCTAGAATTATTGTCTGCAATCACAGTGCCGTACCTGTCAAAATCAACCATGGACTTAAGCCCTAGAGTAACATCCGCTTCTCTATTTTGATGAAAGACAAACTGTCCTTGGATATCTGTTATGAATATCGAGTCGCCATTTGTAACCAAAACATGTTCTCCTTCTACGGACTTCATAGCTTCTTTGATCGCTCCGCCCGTGCCAAGTGGTTCGTCTTCGTATACATATATAAGGTTGCAATCATTGTACTTGTCACCAAAATGGTCAGCAATGATATTAGACTTAAATCCAACTGAAAAAATAATCCTTTCTATCCCGTTTTTGATGAGATGATCAAGAAGATATTCTAAAAATGGACGTCCATTAATAGGAGCCATTGGTTTTGGGACTTCTTTGACTACTGATTTGAGTCTTGTACCCATGCCTCCGGCGAGTATGATAGCTTCAGTTAATTTCATTGTGGGAATAAGCTTAGTTCTACAATCTGACAAACAGCATGGCCAATCATCATATGACATTCTTGTATTCGTGGGGTGTCTGTTGACGGGATAGGGATAAGAATATCACTATACTCTGCCATCTGGCCTCCACCTTCACCAGTGAATCCAACGGTGATCATTTTTTTCTTTTTTGCTACTTTGAACGCTTCAACTACATTGCCAGAGTTGCCGGATGTTGACAGACCTATAATGATATCTCCCTCATTACCAATTGCTTGAAGTAGCCTCGCGTAAACTTCATTGTAAGAGTAATCATTAGCTACAGCTGTCATGTAAGAAGTATTAACATGTAGCGCTTCTGAGGGGAGTGGTGGTCTATCATAATAATACCTTCCCGATAGTTCTGCCGCAAGGTGTTGGGAATCTGCGGCGCTTCCTCCATTTCCACAGAAAAGTACTTTCCCTTTTTCTTGATAGCATTTGACGATTGAGTCTACAACTTGATCGATCTTAGCTTGGATGTTTTCATCTGCCAAAACTTTCGATTTAAGAGCAATCGAATCTTCTATATTTTGTCTTATTATTGCGCGCTTGTCCATGTAGTAAGTCCTTTTTGTAGAAAGTTATAACGTACGATCTGAGCACCCAACGGTTTGAGTGCTTTTTCGAGATCGTATCTTGTGTTTCCAGGGCAGTAGAATAACATAAATCCTCCACCACCAGCACCAGATATTTTACCTCCTGATGCTCCAGAATTTATCGCAGTACTATATATTGTATCAATCAAATCATTGGTTATGCCTTTAGCCATTTTCTTTTTGAATTGCCATCCATGATCTAGGATCTTACCTATTTTTGATAATTCTCCTTTTAACAAAGCTTCTTTCATCATGAAAGCCTGTTCTTTTAGTGCCAATGTAGCATCCAACGCAGATTGATCTTTATTTTTGATATTTTCTTTCTGTTGTTCTATGATTTTTGCAGATTCTCTTGTTGTGTGTGTATACAATAGCACAAGATGGTATTCTAGTTCCTGAAGTATCTCGTCTTTTATTCTGAGCGGATTGACGATTACGTTATCATCTTGGAGAAATTCCATGAAGTTCACACCACCAAAAGTTGCTGCATATTGATCTTGCTTGCCTCCTGCCATGTTAAGATCTACTCTTTCTATATCATAGGCTAATCTAGCTATATCGTATTCTCCTAATGGAAGATTAAGCATCTCAACGAATGCTCCTAGAATAGCGACTACTAATGTAGAAGATGTGCCTAGTCCAGAGCCAGCACTTACGTCTATAGATGTTGTCAATTCAAGTCCCATTCCTTCTCCAAGATAGTCTTTGATAATTCTATTATAGACTCCTTTTTGCAATATTAATGTAGGATCAGATATGTCAATATGGTCAGTTGGATCAAATTCCAATCTCTCATCACGATCTACAGCATTGAGTATGATTTTACCATCGGCTCGTGGTATTATAGAAGCATTGGCAAATGCGCTGATTGTAGCATTCAAGATAGCACCTCCGTAGATATCTGGGAACGGACTCACGTCTGTGCCACCACCTGCTAGACCTATTCTTAACGGTGCTCTGCTTCTATATATCTTATTGTATTCTATCATGTAATCTCTATGCGTTAATCTTTGATTTAAGGTTTAAAACGTTGTTTATCAATATTTCCCAACTGTATTTTTTCTTCTCTTCTAGAATGGATTTTTGCATCGCACTATGGTCAGTATTATTGTAAAATTTTAACATCGATTCGGCGATCGCTTTGGGATTCGGATCTACCACATATCCAACTTTTCCGTCGGGGCACATCTCTGATAACCCTCCCACATTAGTTACGATCATTGGCTTGTTGAAGTGATATGCAATTTGTGTCACACCACTCTGAGTTGCTGTTTTGTATGGTTGTACCAATAAATCACAAGCATTGAAATAATGTGCCACTTCACTGTCTGCTATGAACTTGTCAAACTGATAGATATCTTTTTCTAGGCCCAGTTTTTTTATAAGTGCTTGATATTTTTCTTTGTTAGAATAATATTCACCAGCTATGATCAATTTATAACCATTATCCCTAAAGCGAATATCTGCAAAAGCTTCCAGTAATAAATCTAATCCTTTATAATCTCTCACAAAGCCAAAAAACATGATATACTTATTGTCTTTTGGTAAACCTATTCTGTCTAGTGCTATTTCTCTTGATTCTACTGCTCCAAAATTGTCAAATATTGGATGCGGACTTAATAACCTTGGCTTTTTTGTGTCAAATACTGAGATCTCATCTAACACAGATTGTGTCATCGCAACAAAACCATCCACAGACTTTACAAAATACTTTGTAAACGGTCGATCACCGATTCTAGATTCGTGTGGGATGATATTGTCAATAATCGTTATGATTTTAGTCTTTTTATTACTCTTGATCCGTCGGAGGATAGTCCCAAATGCTGGCCCCATAAATGGCAACCAGAACTTTACAATTACAAGATCATAATTTTCGTTTTTGATTTTATTTCCTTGGGATATCCAATTAATAGGATTGACAGAGTTAACTTTTCTTTCTATCCTGATATTTGCAGGTGCAGGATCTTCCGAATATTGCGTCTTCCCCGGAAAAAGGAAATTTGGATATTGTAAACTGAACGTATACAACACTACCTCATGACCTTGATCTTGAAATTCTTTGGACATTCGTTCATTATAAGCGGCAAGTCCGCCCCTATATGGGTAGGCCGTTCCAATGATTGCTATTTTTAATTTTGCTTCGCTGATGGTTGCTGACTTTAGATATATCTTTAATGTGTAAAGCACACTTAGTCACAAATTTAAAAAGAAATCGGAGAAAAGGAAGCGGAAAGTAATTAGGTGTATTCTTGTTTATTTTTTTCGGAAGCATTAAATTAAATGCAACACTGTTGCATTTGTAATTTATCTTACATATCTTTGCTTTATCTTATAATAATAAAATATAACTATATGAGAAGGTATACGCTAGCATTAAGCTTCATAGCAATTTCAATATTGATGATTTCTTGTGAAAAAGACGATCCTGAGATTCCAAATGAAGAAGAACTGATTACTACTTTAAATTATACATTGACCCCTAATGGAGGTGGAGACGCAATTACTTTATCTTTTCAAGACCTTGATGGAGATGGTCCCGACGCACCGACGTTGACAGGTGGTAGTTTGGCGGCTAATCAGACATACTCAGGAGTATTAGATTTATTAAATGAAAGTGAGTCCTCAGTTGAAAGTATTACTGATGAAATTAGAGAAGAAGATGAGGATCACCAGTTCTTTTTTCAGTCGACAATAGCTGGATTTTCAGTAGCATATGCAGATATGGATGCAGACGGTAATCCTGTAGGTTTGTCTTCTACTCTAACTACTGGTGATGCAGGAAGTGGTAACTTGACAATAATATTACGCCACAAGCCTGTGAAATCAGCAGAAAATGTTTCTTCGGGGGATATCACTAATGCCGATGGAGAAACAGATATAGAAGTTACCTTTGCGGTAGAAGTACAATAAATGATATTAAGAATACTAGGTGCATTTTTACTAAGTCTTGTTTTAGTTAATGGAGCAATAGCGCAAGATTGTGATATATCTATTGAAGGATATGTAATTGATGAGGGGACAGGCTTACCTTTATCAAATGCTAATGTAATTATTCAAGAATTATCTTTTGGAGCTAGCACAGATGAAAAGGGAGTTTTCTTATTCGAAAAAGTCTGCGAAGGAGAATACCACATCATTTTATCTCATATTGGTTGTGCTCCTCAGAAAATGCACCTAGATCTTATCAAGGATACAATATTGTACGTAGTGTTTAGCCATACTCCTATATCGTTGGATGATATAGTTGTAACTGGCAAAAAAAACAACTTAAATACACAGTCTAATCTATCAGTAAATAGACAAATCATTGAAGACAATGCCAATCAGAATATATCTAGTCTGTTAGAAAATGAAACGGGTGTTCATCTTATTAAAAATGGTAGTGGGATAGCAAAACCTGTAGTCCATGGAATGTATGGCAATCGATTAGTCATCCTCAATAACGGTATCGCTCAAAGTGGACAACAGTGGGGTAATGATCATAGTCCTGAGATTGATCCATTTGCTGCGGACAAGATTACTGTGCTCAAAGGAGCGAATGCATTAGCATACAGTGGTGGTAATTTAGGAAGTCTAATCTTAGTAGAGCCTAAGAAAATAGAACGCGAACCACATCTTCACGGTCAAGTCGGGTATAGTTTCGAAACAAACGGCAGAGGAAATAGTATAAATGCTCGAGTTGGAAAATATTCCCCGATACTAGCATGGAAATTCAGTGGAACCCTCAAAAAATCTGGGGATAAAAAGACTTCTACTTATTATTTAAACAATACAGGTGGAGAGGAAGCAAATTTTTCTCTACAGCTAGAAAAAGTATGGAGCGAAAAAATGTTCGTTGATTTCTATGCAAGTACATTCAATACGACACTTGGAGTTTTGAGAGGTTCCCATATTGGAAACACCAATGACCTAGAGCAAGCGTTGATGAGTGATGTTCCACTGTTCACGGAATCTGATTTTAGCTACGATATTGATGAACCAAAACAACAAGTGTCACATCATTTGGTAAAGTTGAAATCAAAGTACTTTCTGGATGACAATCAATATTTAGAATTTGTATTAGCCGCTCAGCTTAATAATAGAAAAGAATTCGATATTAGGAAACTTGAAAGATCTGATATCCCAAGCTTGAATTTGAAACAATATACTACCAACATAGAGTTGAAGTATTCCCTTGATTTCGGCAATCGATGGAAATTTAATGTAGGTTCTCAAAATATACTCACAGATAACACCAATGATCCTGATACAGATATACTGCCCCTAATTCCAGACTATTTATCATTTAAAAGCGGAATGTATTTAACACTTGCAAAACAGTGGTCGAAGACTAGTGTTTCGGCGGGCCTTCGGTATGATTTTGAAGATCAAAGTGTAGCGGCTATATCCCGAACTGTAATCAAAGAGATTATCCGTTATGATAATGTATTTCATAATTTTGGAGGTGTATTTGGTTTAAAGTATAACTTAACTAATTCACAAACAGTGGCATTCAATTCTGGATATGCAATGCGAAATCCAGGGATTAATGAATTGTACAGTAATGGACTCCATCAGGGGGTAAGTGGTATAGAAGAAGGGGATCCAAATCTACAAACCGAAAAGGCAATTAAAAATACGCTAGAATACAATTGGGTGCCAAGTCCAAAGTTTTCATTGAATAGTCTGGTTTACCATCAATATTTTCAGGACTATATTTATTTGGATCCGCAAGAAGAGATTAGATTGACAATCCGTGGAGCATTTCCAGTTTTTAGATATGAACAGACAAACGCAAGTATATATGGGTTAGACCTTTCTACCCAATTTATGATTACCAACGCTATATTTGGGACTCTAAAGTACAGCTACCTGCGTGGTGATGATATTGAAAAAGATATCCCACTTGTTTTTATGCCACCAAACAGCATTTCTACAAGTCTTGCTTATAGAGCTAATAAAGCAGTGAGAATATCTTCTAATACAAACTTAGAAGACTTCGAGTTCGAGTTAAATAACAGATATGTTTTTACTCAAAATCATTTATTGACAGAGCAAGATTTTGTCGCACCTCCTCCGGCCTATAATCTGATAGGAATGAAGCTGTCTACTAATATCATCCTGTCTAATTATAAATTTAGATTCTTTGCAAAAGTTGATAACTTGCTAAATGTCAAGTATCGAGATTATCTAAATAGGCAGCGATATTTTGCCGATGATACGGGTGTAAATATGACTTTTGGAGTGAATGTGAAGTTTTAATTTTATCAAACTATTATCTATTCAAATCTATAATTCAATCCATTTTTTACTTGATAATTTATACTTGGAACATCGACAGGTGGTCTAGAATCATACAAAAAACTAAAATTGGTGCTAAAACTAAGGTTCTCTGTAATGCCAAAGTTAAGTTTTGTATTATTCGCTAACCTGAAGTCATTGAAATCTGCGGTAAGAGGTTGAATATAGGTTGTATTTCTGAAAGTGATCGTTTCTACTGGGGCTAATGTAAACGTCATGTAACTGCTAATCCTAATGTCCTTATTTATGATGTCAGGGTCTGATAATTCTTCATATTCGTGCATTGCGGCAATTCCCCAATATATTTTTGCATTTTCGTAAGGAGATAATTTGAATCTCAAACCTACGCCATTTATATATCTGGCCTTAATTTTTGTTACCGAGTTGTATTGGACTTGCGTAAACAGTTCAAGTCTTATTTTTGAGGATATCTTATGATTGAATCGAAAATGACCGAAACCACTATTGTTGAATTTTTCTCCTCCAGCATTCACTATGTCAAGATCTCCAATTAATAGATAGATATTTTTTTTGGTTTTCCACTGAACTTGACTTGCTAGCTCTGCAGCTACAAATGATTGAGTAAATTTGGAAGCTGAAAGTGACATCCCTACTTTCCCTGAGAAGCCTGATGTGTCAGTGGCTATTCTCTTACTTTCGATATTAATGATCTGTGCATTTACGTTCACTGATATTAACCAAATACAATATACTATCCCAAAAAGTCTCTTCATTATTTGTGGTTTAGAAGGGAAAAACTAATAGTCTAAGATAGAAACTAAGTATTTATTAATAAGCTATGATGAATATCTGGTAAAGATGAATTGGTATTTGGGTGGTTTGATCGATTAAAAGGAAATTTAGGTTAATTGATCTAAATAGTTGATTATTTCTTGGGTGATACGATCACCGCACTTACCATCACCTAATGCATTGGTATGAGTATGCCCGCCTTTATGATTGGTTAGTTGTTCTTTGATTTGAAATTCATTAGGGCCTGTAACTATATTCCAGCCTTCATCCAACGTTTCAATCCATTCAGTCTGCTTATCGATGATAATACCTGGCACCTTATGAAAATAAGCCTCTTTGATTATTCCTCCTGAATCGGTAATTGCTATAGAAGCACCTTTGAGTAGACTTTGTGTTTCCCAAAATCCAAGAGGCTCTATAATCACCATATTATCAGCAATTAAATGACTCAGTCCAAATTTCTGAATAGCAGTTTTTGTTCTTGGATGCATAGGAAAAATAACTTGACCATTATACTGTCCAACTGCCGATAAGATAGCTCCTAGCTTGGTAGAATCAGAAGTGTTCGCATCGCGATGGCACGTCATGAATGCATAATCACCGATCAACTTATATTTTGATCTTAATTCCTGCTCAGGTATAAATTTTGTGTCTGTATATAATAAATCAAGACTAATATCGCCCGTAAGGAAAACGTTCTTTGTGATTCCTACTTTAGCGAGATTATCCACTCCTGTCTGTGTAGGAGAGAAGTATAAGTCGGTGACACTATCTGTCAGTAATTTATTGACCTCTTCTGGTATAGTTTTGTCCCATTCCCTTAGTCCTGCTTCTACGTGCACGAGAGGGATGTTTCTTTTGGCAGCGGCAATTGCAGCGGCGGATGTTGTATTGGTGTCACCATATACTAGAATCATATCCGGTTTTTCATCATCGATGATATCATCAATCGCAATCAGGAAATGTCCAATCATTTTGTTGTGAGACATCGAGCCTATATCAAGATTGTATTTCGGTGAAGGGATTTCTAATTCAGAAAAGAATCCACCAGATAGGTTATGATCATAGTGTTGTCCAGAGTGAACTATTGTCTCTTTGATTCGGTCGTTTTTGGCAAAGGACCGACTTAATGCTGCAGCCTTTACAAATTGCGGCCTTGCTCCTACTACCGTTATGATATGATATGATTTATTCATTTCTGTTGATGATTGGCAATAAGATAAATGCAATCAACCCAAGAGCAATATTAAATAATTGAACTGAGAAGAACATGATGTTTGCGAACGAAAATGCTTCTGCTTCTGGAACACTGTAGAGCATCAATCCTTCAATGATCAAAAACTGATAAGTGCCCATTCCTCCTGGGCTAGGAATCACAATGCCCAATGTTCCAAAAATGAATACTACAAGACCTGCAACGGGAGCAAGATCAGCTGTTGGAGCAAACGAGAAAAACATTAAGTAGGTCATTAAATAATAACAAACCCAAATGATAGCGGTCTGGAATATGAATTTACCCGGTTTTTTTAAATCTTTAATCGTCAATATACCTTCCCAGAATCCAAGAAGAATATTCCATATTTTACTTCCAATCTTTGTTGCTAATATTTTCTCTCGAAACTTCCAGAGTAGAGCTACTCCACCTAATAATAGTAGAGCTAGCCCACCTAAGTTTAACGGAGATAATAGAGAGGATAATTGGCCTCCCATGACATCGCTCTCTTTGAAATAACCAACAAAATTATCAAACGAAAGTATTAAGGTTAAACCAATCATGATTAATAAACAAAGCACGTCTATTACTCTAGACGTAACAATGGTACCCATTACTTTTTCAGCTTCTAGATCTTCGTATTTTGCTAATAATCCTGCCCTTACAAATTCACCAGATCTTGGGATTCCTAGATTTACCAGATGAGTAATTAATACCGTACTTAGTGTGTTTGCAAGTCTTGGAGATTTTCCAAGAGGTTCAATCATCATTTTCCATCGAATAGCTCGAGCAATGTTACTCCATAAGTAAAATGCAAGACCAATAAAGACCCAGGTAAAGTCAGCAGTGCTGACATCGGCAACGATCTTGTCAATGAAATTACAATCAGAGAGAGGATTACCCTCAGCCAAGCACCCTTCTATGTGTTTTGCATTGTATTTACGATATACAAGATAAAGAATAGATATCCCAATGGATAAAAACATCAAGATCTTCAATATATTTTTGACGGTCTTATTCATTATAATATTCGCCTGTACGGTGAAGTGTGGTTAAATTAGGTAAAGTAAATGTTTAGCCGAAGCCATAAATTCAAAGTCTTTGCGTAAAGCAATAATCGTAATCGTTTGCATAGAAATTTAGCGATTCTTGCGATTCAATAATTCAGCAAATATTTAAATGATGAATAGTTGAAACTAAGGCAAGTGTGCCATTCAAGGTACCTATGAGTTAGTCTAACTTGTTATGTTCATTAGGGAATACTACTGTAGGTTTGAATTCCTTAGCTTCCTCAGGAGTCATAAGTGCGTAACAAATGATAATTACTACATCACCCACTTCGGCACGCCTAGCCGCGGCACCATTTAGACATATTACACCAGATCCTCTTTCTCCTCGGATTACATATGTCTCTATTCGTTCTCCATTGTTGTTGTTTACAATCTGTACTTTTTCACCTTCTAGGAAGTTGGCAGCATCCATAAGGTCTTCATCAATCGTAATTGAGCCTACATAATTCAGATTTGCTTCTGTGATTGTAGCTCTGTGTATTTTTCCTTTGTGTATAGTTAATAACATAATGTAAATGTATGATTTTTTAAAATATCGAAACTAACCAAACGTCAGTTTCTAGATTAATATGTTGTTAATAGATAATAAGTTCTTATAAAATAATAAAGCCTATAAGCTTATTTCAACCACATCTATATTATTTAAATAAGTAATTACTTTTATTCCCTTCTTTTAAAATTAGTTTTGCAATGGATTTAATTTATCTACTAGAACCGTTGACCTATAAACTATTAGCTGGTTTTAAACAGAAAGTCAAAACTAAATGAACATATGAAAGTATTGTTAAGACTATCGTTTTTACTAATTGTCACTCTATCTTTATTGGGGTGTAATTCATATGATACAAATTACAGAAACGCTACGGCTAGTAATTATTTTATTCATTCATCGATGAAAGAATTGACGGATATAATCATTCATGATATATTTTCTCCTCCAGTAGCAAGTAGGAATTATGTCTATCCAAGTATTGCAGCATATGAAGCGGGACGTTGGATGGACTCTAGTTATGTATCTTTGACAGGTCAGTTAACGGATATGCCTGAGATTGATCCTCCGAGAGCTGGAGAAGAATATGCATATGGTATATCTGCAACTACAGCAATGATCAAAACTGCAAAGCATTTTATCTTTTCGGAAGACAAAATGGTCGAACATACGAAGACCTATCTCAAGTATTTAGACACACTGAATGTAGACCCAGCTATAATAAAGAGGTCAATAGCCTATGGAGAAAGAGTGTCTAACAAAATCATAGCTTGGTCGGAAGGTGATAATTATAAACAATCTAGATCGTTTCCGAAATTTTCTGTAACGGATGAGGACGAACGATGGAAACCAACTCCTCCTATGTACCACGAAGGCATAGAGCCACACTGGAAGGATATAAGACCGTTTGTTATAGAGTCAGCCGATCAATTTACCCCGGAATTGCCTACCAAATTTTCGATGGATAAAAATAGTGCCTTCTACAAAGAACTTATGGAAGTCTACAATGTCGTCAATAATTTAAATGATGAACAAAGAGAGATAGCTAGTTTTTGGGATTGCAACCCTTACGTAATGAATGTAACTGGTCATGTTATGCATGCGAGTAAAAAGATTACTCCAGGTGGTCACTGGATTGGAATCACAAAGATTGCCTGCGAAAATTCAAAGGCATCATTTATGAAAACATTGGAATCTTATGCTTTGGTATCAATTGTACTAGCGGATGGGTTTATAGCATGCTGGGATGAAAAATATCGATCTAATTTAATAAGACCAGAAACAGTAATAAATGCACATGTTGATAAAGATTGGTTGCCAACATTACAAACGCCTCCGTTCCCAGAGTATACTAGTGGGCATAGCGTAATATCCACTGCGGCTGCAGCTGCTCTAACATCTATTTACGGAGTTGATTTTTCTTTCGAAGATGATACTGAATTGGAATATGGTCTGCCGATGAGGTCATTTCCTTCATTTTATGCGGCATCCCAAGAAGCAGCAATATCAAGACTATACGGAGGTATTCACTACCGACCTGCAATAGATAATGGTGTAACACAAGGAAAAGAACTAGGGGATTATGTAGTCGCGAATTTGAAGTTTAAGTAGTTAAAGAAGCTAGAGCCTAGATCAAATCACCCTTCAACAGTGACAAAGAGATCGGAGTGAGCAAATGAAACTTACAAATCAGTTAAACTTATGTCTCTATCCACCATTCAATTGTTTTATTGGGATTGTCAGGACGTATAGTATTACGCAATAACCCAACCATATCAAATAACCTAGTCGTCTATCTATATGATAGCGTTTTTCATCAAATATGATTTATCTTAATGTGTTAATTTTCGCATAAGATGACATTTTTGTGGCAATTGCGCAACAATATTCTTAAATTGCGTTACTTAGTAAGAGAAGCTAATAATTTAAACACAATCAATTATGAAAAAAATATTCTTTTTATTAGTCTCGTTTGTAGCGTGTCTTTCATTTCAGTCATGCACTGATGCGAAAGAGACAGAGGTATTTCATTACACAACCGAGGAAATAGAATTGTTACAAGTATCGCTCGATTTGCCAAGTGAGACTCACGATTATACTTTAGTAACAAATAGGCCTATTCCAGGATTTAACCCTGAATTGCCTTTTCATAAGGCAACTTTAGGTAGAGTTTTATTTTATGATAAAGCACTATCTGTGGATGGTAGTACTTCATGTGCATCGTGTCACAAACAATCTGCTGCATTTGCAGATGATGTAAAATTAAGTGAAGGACTTGAAGGAAATATTGGTACTAGAAACTCACTTCCTCTTGGGAATACAATAGGTTTCGTTAGATATTATGGAACAGATTTACAATTTCAATCAGGTTTTTTCTCTTGGGATGAAAAATTTGAAACAATTGATGATCAATCAAAAGCGGCCATTACAAGTTCTGCTGAAATGGGACATTCTATGTCGGAATTGGTGTCTCAAATTAAGAAAGACGAAAAATATAAAGTCCTTTTTGATAAAGCATATGGAGGGACCGGTCAAATTACAGAATCTAATATGTTAGAAGCGATTACAGAATTTGTAAATAGTTTTTCAAGTAGAAAGTCTAAGTTTGACAATTCATTGCCTGCTCCTCCAACTTCATTCCAACCAGCTGATGTTTTTGCTGATTTTGAAGCATTTTCATCTTCAGAAAATAATGGAAAGAAATTATTTAACAACAACTGTAGCAATTGTCACGGATCTAGTCACAATGCGATTGTATTGTCGAGTGCAAACAATGGACTTGATATGGTTTATTCTGACAATGGAAGAGGTGAAAATGAAGGAGCAGAATATTTAAATGGAGTATTTAAAGTTCCATCATTGAGAAATATTGAATTAACTGGTCCATACATGCATGATGGTAGATTCACATCTTTGGAAGAAGTTATTGATCATTATAGTGAGGGTATACAAAATCATGAGAACCTTTCTCAGTTTTTGAAAAATAACGGAACTCAAGAAGCTATGAAGATGAACTTCAATGCGACTGAAAAAGAAGACCTGATAAACTACTTAAAGACGCTAACAGATACAGAATTTGTAACAGCTACAAAATGGTCTGATCCATTCAAATAAATAAAACAATAGACTTTCTAGTTGTACTAGCTAAATAAGTCTTGTCTTAGATATATCAAACCCTATTTCCGTATGGAGGTAGGGTTTTTTGTTTTCTTTTTAACCATATTTGTGTTGTCAGCTGCAAAAGACTCGATTACACATAGGAGTGCGGAAGACGTTAGAGAATTTACAATTAAGATAATTACTACATGAAAGTTTTAAAATTCGGCGGGACATCTGTCAAAAATGCTGAGAATATCAGCAAGGTTATTGATATCATCAAATCAAGATTGGAGAATAAAGAAGATATCACGGTGGTGTGTTCAGCCATGGGAGGTATCACTGATTTACTTATCAAGATGAGTGAGCTGGCAGCAGCTGGTAAAGATGAATATATTGCCTATTATCATCAATTTAGAGATAGGCACGAATCTGCTGCAAAGTCTCTTCTTGGAGAAGGCGGTTATCTGAAAGTTATCGCGGAACTTGATGAAAACTACGATACACTAAAAGATTTATTAAAAGGTATTCTTTTAGTTAGAGAAGTTTCGCCAAGAACAATGGATTATGTACTTAGTTTTGGAGAAAGAAGTAGCAATTTTTTAATTGCAGCAGCTCTCAAAGTTAATGGCGTAAGTGCAGCATACTTAGATGCACGAACTATCATATATACCAATAGGGAGTTTGGATCAGCAAAGGTTGATACAGAATTGACGAACCAGAAAGTGAAAGAGCACTTTGATAGCATAAAGGGGACGATTCAGATCACAACTGGTTTCATAGCATCTGATAAAGGGGGCCTTACAACAACACTTGGTAGGGGAGGATCTGATTACACTGCTGCTATATTAGCTGGCGCACTTGATGCCACTGATTTAGAGATTTGGACTGATGTAGATGGAGTATTGACAAGCGATCCACGAAAGGTGAAAAAGGCATTTACCGTGGATCGATTAAGTTATGCGGAGGCAATGGAAATGTCGCATTTTGGAGCCAAGGTTATATATCCTCCGACTATTCAGCCAGCGATGGATAAGTTGATTCCAATATATATCAAAAATACATTTAACCCCAAGCATCCAGGAACAAGAATTCATACAAAAGGAGAAGAAAACTTTAGATCTCCTATCAAGGGAATTAGTGCATTATCAGATGTTGTGATGCTCAATCTTGAAGGAAGTGGAATGATGGGCACGCCTGGAATTTCGGGTAGATTGTTTTCTACATTAGCAACAGATAAGATCAATGTTATACTTATTACTCAAGCGTCTTCTGAGCATTCTATTAGTTTTGCTATTGCAGAAAAAGATGCTTTTCGAGCGAAAGAGCTAATCGAAGAAGAATTCGACAAAGAAATAGCGAATCAAAATATAAAACCCATCGTTATAGAACACGATCAAGTAATCATCGCAGTGATTGGAGAGAATATGAAGAATGTTCCTGGGGTAGCTGGTAATCTGTTTCAGAGCCTTGGGAAAAATGGTATCAATGTTTCTGCAATTGCACAAGGGTCTTCAGAATTGAATATTTCATTTGTAATTAATAAGAGTGATCAGAGTAAAGCTCTTAATATGATCCATGATTCATTTTTCTTATCGGCGGAAAAGCGTATCAATATCTTTGCTATCGGAGTAGGGTTGATCGGAGGAACATTGCTACAGCAAATCGAAGATCAAAAAGAAGATCTAAAAAATGATCTTGCATTAGAATTGAAAATAGTAGGATTAAGTAACAGTAGAAAAATGACCTTCGATGAAGATGGGTTAGATGCTGTAGAATGGAAAGAAAGGATTGAATCTTCTGAAATTAAGGCTGATGCAAGTGCGTTTGTTGCGAAAATGAAAGAGATGAATTTGCCAAATACTATATTCATAGATAATACAGCGAGCAAGTCAGTACCGGAACTATATAAAGAAATTTTAAGTGCAAGTATTTCAATAGTAACACCGAATAAGATAGCGACATCTTCTTCTTATGATCACTATTTAGATTTGAAAAACATAGCAAAATCTAAGAATGTGCAGTTTCTGTATGAAACCAATGTTGGAGCTGGATTACCAGTGATATCGACATTGCAAGGATTGATCAATAGTGGGGATAAAGTAGAAAAAATAGAAGCGGTAGTCTCTGGATCACTCTCATATATTTTTAATAATTTTGATGGGACAGAACCATTTCATGATTTAGTAATGAAAGCTAAAGAATTGGGATATACTGAGCCAGATCCAAGAGATGATCTTAGTGGATCAGATGTTAGGAGAAAGATAATTATTCTTACAAGGGAAGCGGGTATTGCTATAGAGCCGGATGATGTTATATTGGAACCGATATTGCCAGAAGTTTGCATGGAGGCACCGGATGTGCCGGGATTCTTTGCTACTTTAAAAGATGAAGATGATTACTTTACGAGATTAATAGAAAAAGCTAAGTTGGAAGATAAAGTGCTTAGGTTTATAGCAAGTATGGAAAATGGAAAAGCGAAAATAAGTCTACAAGCTGTAGGCATAGATAGCCCATTTTATAGCTTGCAGATGAGTGATAATATGATTGTATTCACAACGAAAAGGTACAATGATAGACCACTTATTGTTCGTGGGCCAGGTGCAGGAGCTGAAGTGACCGCGGGTGGAGTATTTTCAGATATAATATCGATAGGAAAGTAGAAATATGATAGTAGGAAAATCCATGATGTATCTTTTGATAATCCTATTTATAGGATTGTTTGTTTTGCAGTTTTACTTTAGAGTACGAGTCGTGAAGGTGTATCAAAAGCTGGTTAGGAATAGAGTGCAGTTTGATTCTAGTCATATCTTTAATGGTAAGAAAATGGAATCTGAGATTTTGCCTAAATATCCTGAACACAAAGATGATATCTTGAAATTTGTAAAAGAAATGAGGCATTCGTTAACGATAGCTTCTATTTTTATTGTACTCATATTTGCAGCTGCAGTCATATTCAGAACTTGGAATGTTGGATAGAAAAATCAAATTAGGTTTATTAGGAGTTGGTCATTTAGGAAAGATTCATTTGAAATGTCTTCAGGATACAGAATTTGAAGTTGTGGGAGTTTTTGATCCGGATCCAGTAGCTCAAAAATTTGTACGTGAAAATTATAGAATTCCTGTCTTTGATTCCGCTGATGAATTAATTAATGCGGTGGAAGCACTAGATATTGTGAGTGCTACAATTACGCATTACGAATTGGCTATAAAAGCAATCAATTTAGGCAAACATGCATTTATAGAAAAGCCGATTTGTACAACAATCGAGGAGGCAAAAAATTTAGTAAAAGCGACTAGAGATCAAAATGTAAAAGTACAAGTAGGACATGTAGAGAGATACAATCCAGCTATAGTCTCTCTTAGAGATAGGAAGGTGCAACCAAAATTTATAGAAGGGCATAGGCTAACCACATTTAATACCAGAGGAAATGACGTGTCCGTGATGCTCGATCTTATGATTCATGATTTGGATCTCGTATTACAATTAGTAGATAGTGAAGTACTGGATGTACAAGCTAACGGAGTCTGTGTCGTAAATGATACGCCCGATATTTGTAATGCCCGGATTACTTTTCAGAATGGATGTGTTGCCAATCTGACGGCTAGCCGAATCAGTATGAAGCAGATGCGAAAACTTCGTATGTTTCAAGGAAATGAATACATAAGTCTAGACTTTCTCAAAAAAGAAACGCAAATCGTAAAACTTGAAGCTGTATCAGACAAAGAGGCAATGAATCATATGACGATTGATACTTCGACTGGAAAGAAAATTATCAATATAGAGACTCCAGAAATTGTAGAAAATAATGCGATAGTGGATGAATTAACTGATTTTCATAATGCTATTAGGGATAATTCACCAGTTTCAGTTCCTGTTGAAGCTGGATTGAAAGCATTAGAGTTAGCATATATGATCGAAGATAAAATAAAGGGAAATATCTAAAGATTGCTAAATCAGTACTTATTAATGTTTCATTTATTATGCTGACCTCAGTATTTGGTCTCAACTCCTGAGATTGTAGATTTACGGAGTAAGTATACTTCCTCTATATACTCTCGTCCAATACTGTGGAATTTGATGTGTGGTTGTTGAAATCTTGATTTCAAGTTCAAAGAATGATTGTCCATGTTCCATCAACGACACTAAAAATGAAATTCGAAAAACGAAATTCGAATTTAGTCCTCATCTTTCATACCTTTGTGCGAAATTTAAAACGTTAATGGGGTAAGGATGGCTGTTTGCACGAGTGTATTCTACAAAATTCAGCTCATAGACAGTATCTATAATTCTATTGAACGTCGAATCTCAGAAGTTGGACCATAAGGAGACTGACGGAAGAAATCAATTTATAAGAACAAATTAAACCTAATCAAATGAAAACTAGTTTTTTAAAGAAACTTGGACTGCTCAAGAAGAATGACGGTACTTCGACAGGACTGAAATCATCAAATTCTGGTGAATATATCGAATCTTATTCTCCAGTAGATGGTAAGTTGATCGGTAGCGTAAGTGTAACAACTAAGAAAGAATACGAAAAAGTAATCAAGACTTCTCAGAAAGCGGCTATTGCTTGGAGACAGATTCCTGCACCAAAGAGAGGTGACATCGTAAGACAATATGGTGATGCATTAAGAACAAACAAAGAAGCGCTTGGGAATCTAGTTTCATACGAGATGGGTAAGTCTCTTCAAGAAGGGTACGGAGAAGTACAAGAAATGATTGATATCTGTGATTTCGCAGTTGGGTTATCAAGACAACTATATGGCTTGACAATGCACTCAGAAAGACCTAACCACAGAATGTATGAGCAGTGGCACCCACTTGGTGTTGTAGGAATAATTTCTGCATTCAACTTTCCAGTTGCTGTATGGTCATGGAATTCAATGATCGCCTTAGTATGCGGAAACACATCTGTATGGAAGCCATCAGAGAAAGCTCCTATGTGCGGTGTCGCATGCCAAAACCTATTCATGAAAGTATTAAAAGACAACAAAGTGCCAGAAGGTGTAAGTTGTATAGTGAATGGTGATTATAAAATTGGAGAATTGATGACTGCCGATACGAGAGTACCGTTAGTGTCAGCTACAGGATCTAGCCGAATGGGTAGAATTGTAGGTGCTAAAGTTGCTGAAAGATTCGGAAAGTCTCTACTAGAACTAGGTGGAAATAATGCTATCATCGTAACTCCAAATGCAGATATGAACTTGTTACTGACAGGTGCAGTATTCGGAGCTGTAGGTACATGTGGTCAGAGATGTACTTCAACGAGAAGACTGATCGTACATGAAGACGTATATGATAAAGTGAAAAAATCTCTTGTAAAAGCATACAAGCAAATCAAAATAGGTAATCCTTTAGATGCTAAGATGCACATGGGGCCTCTTATTGATACAGATGCTGTTGATACATTCTCAGATGCAATTAAGCAAGGGAAAGCAGAAGGAGCTAACTATATCGTGAAAGGTGGAGTACTGAAAGGAAAAGGTTACGAAAGTGGATGTTATGTAAAGCCAGCAGTAGCGGAGGCAGATAACAAAATGAAGATCGTACAGCACGAGACATTCGCACCAATCTTGTATCTAATGAAATACAAAGGAGAATTAGAGAATGCAATTGCTATGCAAAATGATGTACCACAAGGTCTTTCATCAGCAATCATGACGACAAACTTGAGAGAAGCAGAATTGTTCCTTTCTAATAATGGATCTGATTGTGGAATCGCAAATGTAAATATCGGAACCAGTGGAGCTGAGATCGGTGGAGCATTCGGTGGTGAAAAAGAGACAGGCGGAGGACGTGAGTCAGGATCTGACGCATGGAAAGCATACATGAGAAGACAGACAAATACAATCAACTATAGCACTACATTGCCATTGGCACAAGGTATCACATTTGATTTATAAGAATAGAATCATATTATTGATTTATAGAAGGGTGCAACATTTGTTGTGCCCTTTTTTTATTGTTGATATGGAACCTATTGCCCCAAGTGATCTCCATAGTCCTTTTGGGATTGGTAGGCTAATTATCAAGCTCAGAGCCAGATATTTCCCAACTTACTGACGAAATACAATGGTACTCTCTCCAGCGGACTAATTTTGTAGTTTTAGCCCCTAAGGGAACGAGTAATCTACTGAAGTCATACTCTCGAATCATTATGATTTATGGTGTGATCTTCATAGATTGTGTTTCTTTTGTATTAATTACTTTAGATTACAGAACCAATTGCAATGAAGACTTATTATTTTGTGAGGATATATCGCATTGTTATTTTGCTTGTTTTATTAAGCGTGGAGCATACTTCTTTTGGGCAGAATGTAACATTAGCAACGCAAGCGGATGTAGATGCATTTGATGCTTCTACTACTCAAATCAATGGTAATTTGAGGATTGGTGGATATGGCTGGAATGACGATGAACTATCTGATATTACTAACATTGACAATCTATCAAACCTTGAACAAATCACTGGTAGTTTGGATATACTTTATATCGATTCTCTACCTCAGATTGATGGATTAAATGCTCTTAAAGAGGTTAGTGGATCTGTTACTTTATTCGCCATTTGGAATCTAATAAACATAGATGGATTTAATAACCTCATCAATATAGGAGATTCATTAAATATAACTGGATTAAGAAATATGACAGATATAGATGGATTTGATAACCTAGCCTCAATAGGAGGTGAGGTAGAAATAAATTTATCATTAAACATGGCGCATATTAACGGCTTTGCCAGCTTATCTACTGTTGCAGGAAACGTATACATATGGTCTAATGATAGTTTAAAAGATATCTATGGATTTAATAACCTGAGTTATATTGGTGGAGATCTTAAAATAATAAACAACCCTGAAATATTATATATAAATGGATTTAGTAGCGTATCTACTGTTAAAGGGTATATCAATTTTGATAATAATAAGAAACTAAGAAATGTTGATGGGCTAATTGGTTTGTCAAAGATTGAAAATTCACTTAGGATAGATTATTGTTATGGCCTTAGAGACCTTGATGGGTTGAGTAACATTACGACGATAATAGGAGACCTTATCTTAAGGAATTTAATCAATATAACACATATTGATGGACTGAACAAACTATCTATAATCAGCGGAAAGTTAGATTTCTATTATCTTAAAAAGTTACCAAATCTTGATGGTCTAAACAATCTTCTCTCCGTGGGAACTGGTCTGTTAATAAGCAATAATCCTCAATTAACGAATATAGATGGCCTGTCTAATATTACTACTGTGTCAGGGGATTTAGAAGTAGCATATAATGCTATTCTACAGAATATTGATGGTCTATCTTATATTACTAATGTGGGTCAAAATCTTAAAATCATTAGAAATATAAGTTTGTCAAACCTTGATGGTTTGAGTAATACTACTTTTGTAGGCGATGATCTCAATGTAAGTCAAAACACTATACTAACTAACTGTTGTGGTATACAGGAACTATTGGAAAATCAAATTACGTCTATTGGGGGCGATGTAGAGATATTTGACAACCCATCTGAATGTAGTTCAAAATCAACCATATTAGGTTCTCAGTTATGTAGGATGTATTTAATACTCTCCTTGACTCCGCCTTGTATTGATGCCGAAAATGGGACTATTCAGGTTTTTGTTAAGAATTATCATACGGTACCGTTAATGTACAATTGGCAAAGACTAGAGGATGGAATAAATGGTGATGGAATAAGTGAATCAAATAGCTTTAACATAGAAATGCTTGGAGCTGGAACTTATAACATTACGGTAACAAACACTGAAGCTGATACTGCGATCAAACTAGACATAGTATTATCTCCTTCTAATGGAGAGATTTTTGAAATAATTAAAATAAAAACGACAAACAGTTCTAATGGTCAGAACAATGGAAGTATTACCGTAACTACGGCAGGAGGAACAGGTCCATACATCTTCAAATGGACAGGTGTTGAATTAGGCGTTGAATCAGGAGTGCTAAATGATTTCTATACCATCCCTTCTTTAAAATATGGAGAGTATATCATCAGTATAGAAGATAGTTCTGGAGCTATCAAAGTTATAGAAGTCTCACTATTGGATGAAACAATACAAGTAATCCCATGCGAAAAGCCTTTGGACATTGTGATTCTTAATGATGTATCTGGATCTGTCGATGCCATCGAATACATGGAATCTAAACAATTTTTTACTAACTTTTTTCAAGAAACAAATATAGGAAATGGCGCTGATGAGAGCAGAGCTGCTATTATAGAATGGTCATTTTCCTCCTCACAAAAAGTGAAGATTCCAATAACTGGAGATATAACCACATTGCAATCCTATATTGATGAACCTAGAGCTTTTAGTGGGGGGACAGCTCCTCACCAATCATTGATTTTTGGAGAAGCATATCTAGATATTAATGCACGACCAAATGCTGAAAAGGTTTTAATCCTATCTACAGATGGATCTGGTGGTCAGATTTCTAATTCATTGATAGCACTAGCGGATGAATTCAAAGCGGATGGCTATCACATAATTACGATAGCTTTTGATGGGGCATATTCTGATAGTCATACTAGAGATATTCTGAGAAGAGTTGCTTCTCTAGATGTATTAGCGCCTGGAGCTCCTTCTTATAGTCTACTCGATGAAAACTTAGCCAAGACGATAGTGTACAACTACCTATGTCCAATCGACCCAGGTAGTTCGGCGACTGCATATTTTAATCGAGATGGGGAGATAGACATTGTATCCATTGATCCATTTGGTAATTGCCTTTATCCAGACTTCGTGGATGTAACCATTGATGTGAGTGCACATAGGGAGTTATCTATTCCTGCAGGAACACCAATTACTTTTTATCACAATAATCCTAACCAAATTGGAGCTACTCCTATACTTACATGGTTGATTCCGTGTGCAATATTAGCTGACTCCACAGAAACCTACATCATCACATTGCCGATGGATGGACCAAGTAATATCTATTCTGTACTCAATGATGATGGAGCGCAAGGTCCACCCATTAGTTTTCCGATAACACAGATCGAAGAGATAGCCTACTCCAATAATATTGACAATGAGAGTATATGCTTAGACGATCAGGCAACAATACAGGTTTTAAAGCATTCAATCTTACCAATACCGGCTTGCGACACGCTAGTAAATTATACGATCAATGTCTGTAATATTAGTGAAATAGATGCCTTTGGAGTAACTGTTTCTGACAACCCTCCTATTGGGTTTGTACTTACTGGAAGTATTTTCAATGACAATGGGTGTACTACAAATATTGGGGATTCCTATAACCTTCCAGCAAATTGTTGTTTTTCATTATTCCTAACTTATGACGCGGGAGCTGCTGCTTTGGGTTATTATGGAGATCAAGGAGTTAGTCTTGGCGGTCCTGAAAATCAGACTTATTTTGATTTTAATGGCAGTACGACAACTGATGAGGATGTTACTCTTGATGGAACCATCGATTGCCCTTCCACTATTATAACATTTTCCAAAGCTGTAAACATTGATGAATCTTGTGATGATGTTTTTGTTGAGTTCACCTTTTCGATTAATAATGAAATGAATGTACCTCTGCATGGACTCAAGTTTCGTGATATACTTCCTGATCCATGTACTTGGGCTTATATACCTTACGGAGAAAGTGGTTTGTCTATTGCTAATGCAGAACTGACAGGTAATGAGTCCTACTTTATCATTGACGAAATACAGGCTAACACAGTAGCTACCTTTTATATGGATGCTAGCCTAAATTATTGGACTGACGATGGTACATTAAGTAATACTGCCACATTAGAAAATGTACCTGACGTTGTCAATGGTGGGTACATTACACTGACTTCGAATACAACAAATACACAGATAACCGCATCGCCAAAGATCATACTTCCTGACACCATAATAGTGAATATTGCCAATGATACAGTGATTCTAGACGCCATTTTGACTACATCTGCTGATGTAGTATGGACTACTGGTGGAGATGGCCAATTTATTGAAGAAAACGAAGAACATACAAGATATATAGTTGGTTCTCAAGACAGCTTGGATGGTGAAGTGATGCTATTCATATCCGCAGAATCAGATTGTAATGAAACGGGGACATCTGTCCTGATACAATTTGTAGAGTGTAATATTGAAGTTGAAATTATTGAGATCGGATCATGTGATAACATGGGTACACCTCTAGATGGGAGCGATGACACATATGATGTTATTTGGATAGTCACTGCTGATAATGTTGGAGCGGATTCTTCGTTTGTGTTGTCAATGGACTTTAGCTTAGATACTTTTTCTTATCTCATTGAGCATACCATTACGTTATCTGCAGACGGGATTGAAGACACGTTGTCATTTAGAGATTTAAGATTTCGGTCGTGCTTCACTGAAATTATAGTCAGCCAAGAAATGTGCACCGAAGAATGCGTTTTGAATATTGTCGACCTAAGTATCTATGACTGTGATGACAATGGCACGCCACAAGATTCAACTGACGATATTTATCTTGTTGAATTTACCGCGGAGACAAACACCACATACAACGTATATCAAAATGACAACATCTATGGGCCATTTGAGAACAACAGTCAGGAGTCGATTTTGCTTTCTGCAGATGGCTTGTCTGATACTTTGCTTTTTATCGCAATAGATAATGATAATTGTTATATCGAAGAAGTAGTGAGTGAAAATAGTTGCGCTATAGAAATTGCAGTTGTTGATTCATTAGATATTATTATTCCAAATGTATTCACACCAAATGGAGACATGACCAATGATGAATGGTCCATAGCAAAAATGGGAGATAACACTAAGGTTCTTGATTGTTCCATTTTTGATAGGTGGGGGAATAAGGTTTACTTTTCTACAGGGATTATTCCAGTTTGGGATGGACGGTATAATCAGGCATTTGTAAATGAAGGAGTCTATATCTATATACTTACTTATGCTGATTACAACTTAGCGATTCAACGAAAAATTGGGAATATTACCGTAATTCGTTGATGGGTAACTTGGTATTCTAGAAAGACAATCTCTGTTTTCGAACCTGATCTTATAGTTTTTAAATACTTCAAGCTAATTATATTAAGCCTTATACAAAATTTGACTTTCATTTATTTTATAAAATGCACTATTGCGATAGTACTATAATCTTTATCAAGTTTAAATTTTGCTACTCTAAGAAAGCTTTGTTTTTTCTGGAAGGTTTGGTTTCTCAAGCTTTTAAAGAATAGGAACCCGAGTAGTTTCAGAAATAACTCAATAATTCACCAACTCAATAACTATCTTTACGCCATTAAACTACCCAATCATGTGCGGCAGATCATCTCTCACAAAAACAGAAAAGGAAATAGAAGCACGTTTTAATGCGACCTTCTATTCTGATGAACTTGAGAGATATAATCCTCTGCCAAATTTCAATGTAGCACCTACACATATGATGCCTGTCATTACGAATCATTCGCCTGGTCGAATTGATTTATACCGATGGGGCCTGATCCCTTTCTGGGCAAAAGATGAGAAAATGGGCTATAAAATGATCAACGCTAGAATCGAAACATTGTTAGAAAAGCCAGCCTTCAAAACTGCTGCCAAAAGCAGAAGGTGCTTAGTGCCAATGGATGGATTCTATGAATGGAAACGGGAAGGAAAAAACAAGACCCCATATAGAATTACCATGAAAGATGATTCTATATTCTCATCTGCTGGATTGTGGGAATCATGGAAGAATGAAAAAGGGGAAGAAGTGTTTTCATTTACGGTAATTACACAAAAGCCTAATGAAATGATGAAAGGAATACATGATAGAATGCCAGCTATTCTTACAAGAGATCAAGAAAAGTTGTGGATTGATAATGACCTGTCGGCCGAGGATGCTGTATCTATTATCCAGCCTTTTCCCAGTGATTTGATGCTAGCTTACAAAGTTGATAGTCGAGTAGGGAGAGTATCCGAAAATGATTCAGGTTTGATTGAACCTCTAGATGATGGACCGCAGCTACTACAAGGAAGTTTATTTTAGTCTCTTTGCTAAGCATTTTTTATATTTGATTAACCAATTTTCAAATCATTAGACATTCCTTTAGTTTTTTGTTTTTCGTATTGTATTTTATTTATTTTTATTAATACATGTTTGTCGTCCCAAGTTCAAGTGTCTGATATTCAACACGAAAGATATTTAAATGGTGGATTTTCATTTTTTACTTCATTTGACAATACAAACTATTTGGAAGAGAATGATCCTAATAGAATTGGTATCTACGAAGTGGGCATCTGACGATTATATCTTTGCTACAAATAATAATAATCATTCACTCATATCAGATTCAGAAATACTAAATTTAGATTGTATTAATCAACGCCAGACATATGGGTCTATCACTAAGAAAGGAAACAATTTGTATGTAAGTATTCGTGAGAAATCAATGTATTGTTTTCAGGTATTAACATAGATATACAATCTCTAACAGAAGGGATGTACTTTATATCAGGAAGGACAGATGATGGTATTCTTGAGGGGAGTAAGTTTTATAAAAAGTAGCTTACTTATTAACAATTCTTAAATCTTCCTCAACCAGATATTCTTATATCTCACATAATTGTCATGATCTTGGATGACCAATGATTCATTCCCATGAGCAATTACTTTGGGTGCACCTATGTACTCTGTTGTTCCTTCTATTTCTACATGATCTTGAATCAACACACCATTGTGAAATGCTGTCATAGTTCCTTTTTTAGTCATTTTCCCATTTGAATCGAATCGAGGTGCATGAAAAATAATATCATAAGTATTCCATTCCATTGATTGGCGAGTGACATTGACTAGAGGTGGACTTTGCTTATATATTGCTCCTGCTTGACCATTAGAATATGTTCTATTCTTAAAACTATTTAGGATTTGTATCTCATATTTATTTTGGAAGAATATACCACTATTCCCTTTTCCTTGACCTTGCTTATTGGGTTCGAATGGTGTGCTCCATTCGATATGTAGTTGGCAATCTCCAAATTTCTCTTTGGTTTTGATTGTTCCAGTCCCAGGCTTGCAAGTCATGATTCCTTCTTCGACTGTCCACTGGTTAGGAGTACCATCGTAATGAGTCCATTGTAGTCCGCTATTTGCTTCTAGCAATACAATAGCATCAGAAGGCGGATGATCATTTGTGATTCCTGCGGAAACAACCTTTGGTTCTGGTTCCCAGACTTCAGTTGCTTTTGGGTCAGTTATCTCTTGACTATAGATTGTTGCTGATGCAACAATGCTAAAAAATAATATTGATGCTATTCTAGATTTCATACGGAATGATATTTTATAAAGATGGAAGATAATAAACCAAATCAGCAGATAGTAATATTAGAATGAATTCTTTAGGTACAAGTTGGGTAGATGCAATTCTTACTTTATGTTATCTTTGCCGCATGCAGAGTTATACAATCAAACTCAAACATTTCGAAGGTCCATTTGATCTTTTACTGTTCTTTATCGAGAGAGATGAGCTCGATATTGATGATATTCCTATAGCTACAATTACAGATGATTTTTTGGCTTATATAAAAGAGTTGGAAAGTTTGAATATAGATGTAGCTAGCGAATTCATATTAGTGGCAGCAACCCTGATGCGTATCAAAGCCAAAATGCTCATTCCAAGAAAAGAACTAGATGAACTTGGAAACGAAATAGATCCTAGAGAAGAACTCACGCAGCGACTACTAGAATATAAGAAGTACAAAGATATCCTCGATGAAATGCGAACGATGGAGCAAGGGCGAAGTACCAAGTTCAATAGAGGTAACATTAGTTCTGAAATGAGAGACATAGCGACGAGGGCACTTGTCGATGTGGAATTAGAGTCATTAACATTATATAGATTGTTGTCTACCTTCCAGCGGTTAATGGAAAACCACCAAATACGTGGTGCGAAGACAGTACACAGAATAGTAAAATACAACTACACAATCGAAGATCAGCAAAAATCAATATTGGACAAGGTAGCCAAGATAGGAAGGGTAGACTTCAAATTGCTTTTCGAAGATCTTGAAAATAGAATTCATGCGATTGTTACATTCCTAGGATTATTAGAATTGCTTAATCTGCAGAGGATTAATGTAACTCAAGGAGAAGGAGTCAATAATTTCTGGATATCGCCTATAGATTCATAGTATGGCAGACAAAAAACGCATATTCATTAGTCGTCAACTAGCAAGCGACTCTCCAATTCTAAAAGTGGCTAGCGGCCATTACATCAAAGGTCAAAGTCTTATTCATTTTTCACCATTAGACTTTGAGCCTCCTGAAGCCGATTGGGTCTTTTTTTATAGTAGAAATGCAGTGCGATATTTCTTTGAAGATTCTAACCTGGAGTTGTACCCGTATCAATATGCATGTTTCAGTGCTGGTACAGCAGAAGAATTAGGTAAATATGTATTGGATATTTCCTTTGTTGGGAATGGCAAACCAAAAGAAGTCGCTAAGCTATTTCAAGAGTTAATAAATCAACACGAACCTGTCTGTTTTATAAGGGCTAAAAATTCAGTTGATAGTATCCATAAACTTCTGAAATCGGACAATGCATTTTCTATCCCAGTTTACGATAATAAGCCTTTGGAAGAAGTTCCTGTTGAAGATTTTGATATTTTAATTTTTACCAGTCCGATGAATGTAGATACTTGGTTTGGTAAGAATAAGTATGCTGGTCAAACAGTAATCGTTATTGGTAAAACCACTGAATTCGCTGTTAAAAAAATCGTAAGTCGAGAAGTTCTGGTTGCAACGGAACCATCAGAGCAAGGACTGTCAAGCATTCTATTAGATTTGCTTTAGTATAGTAGTAAGGCTGTTAAGTTTAAGAGTTGAAAGGTCGAAAAAAATGGTGTCTAATCGATAAAAAAGAATCAGTACAACTTAGACTTTCCAATCCCTAGTTTACAGAAAAAATGTACCAAAGAAACTCGTAAAACCCCCATCCCGTACTTGGCACTTCTACGGAAATTAATAGAAGAAGCTTCTTCAAAATACTTAGTTGGACAAGTCACTTCGCCGATATCGAAGCCCGCATAGACAATCTGCGACAACATTTCATTATCAAATACAAAATCATCATCATTGGCATTGAAATTAATCGTTTCTAGAACTTCTTTACTAAACGACCTGTAGCCAGTGTGATACTCCGAAAGCTTATAGCCAATCAATAGGTTTTGGGTAAAAGTTAAAAAACGATTAGCAATGTATTTGTAGAGAGGCATACCACCCTTAAGTGCCCCTTTTCCAAGAATACGAGACCCTAAAACAACAGGATAGAGTCCTTCTCCAATAATATTGACCATACTTGGTATAAGCAAAGGAGTATATTGATAATCAGGATGAAGCATGATTACAATGTCGCCACCTAGTTCTAGTGCTTTATTGTAGAGTGACTTTTGATTTCCACCGTACCCTTTATTGTTTTCGTGTACTATGACATGATTGATGCCGATTCGTTTGGCAAGTGCAGCCGTATCATCTTTGCTGGCATCATCACACAATATGACTTCATCTACGAGGTCAAAAGGTATTTCCTTGTAAGTCTTTTCTAATGTAAGCGCTGCATTATAAGCTGGTAACACGACGACTACTTTTTGACCTTTGTACATAAGCTATTTATATGATAATAATGCGAAGATAAAAAATACTTATTGATGGAATTACAATTGTCGAATGGATTCAGAATAACAAACAGAATTGATAAATTAAACTCAGAAATTACGGATAGTCGCCAGCAAATCGTCCTTATTGATAATGAGCGTAAAGACAAAATCAAAACGCTTGATATTAGTAGTTTGCCATCGAGTATTTATTTGATATCTGTCAAGGATGATCAAGGAAATGTTGCTGTTGAGAAAGTGGTTAAAAAATAATGATAAACCTTGTAACCTTTCAAGTCTAAAATATTAGCGAGGACATTTCCATCAAATCTATAAACGCCACCAAGACAAAATTCTCAGTTTCAAAATCAACAACAATATTTAAGTTGAATAATATCATACATTGTGTACCAAGCGAATACCAATACGATATTTTATAAACCAGTTAAATTACGACAATGAAATTACTTTACACGTTGCTATTACTTAGCCTTTATTTTTCTTCTACCGCTCAAGATTGTTCACCTGGAGATGCCCAAATTAATCTTAATGTCAATAATATCAATGCAGGACTTCGAAATTCAGGAGACTTCTGGTGGAATGGGTCTGATGGCAGATATATTACCCCAGCTGATGGTATAGATGAAGTCAGCGCAATATTTGCAGGAGCATTATGGATAGGAGGCTTAGATCCTAGTGGTTCATTGAAACTAGCGGCTGTACAATATCGACAGGGTAATAATGGGGATTTTTATCCTGGACCTTTAACTGATAATAATGGACAAGCATTCGAAAATGGCTGTGTCGATTGGGATCGGTTTTGGCTTGTCAATAAATCAGAAGTAGATGCTCATTTTTTAGATTTTAATGATGGTTCTATTGATAATCAAATAGATAATATTTATAGTTGGCCCGGAAGAAATAATCCTCACTTTGAGTCATTTGTTGGTTTCCCAATGCCAGTAGACCAAAAGCTAGCCCCGTTTTTTGATAATGATCAAGATGGAAACTATAATCCTGATAACGGTGATTTCCCACTTATAAAAGGAGACCAATCGATATGGTGGGTGTTCAATGATAATACTGGTGTTCATGGATTAACAGGAGCAACAGCTATACAAATAGAAGTACATGCGATGGCATATGCTTTCGCTTATGGAAATAATGAACACTTGAATAATGCAACCTTCTATGATTTTGAATTGGTTAATAAAGCCGTACATGTATTTAGAGATGCTTTTGTTGGTCTATGGGTTGATTTTGATTTGGGTTGTTATGAGGATGATTTTATAGGGTATGATGAAGAGTATCAGATGATGTATGTTTATAATGAAGATTCTGTGGATGGATCTCCAGGCAACAGTTGTCCTGGAGGAGTCAATACTTATGGTGAGAATATACCGATGGTTGGGATAAAGAAGATAGATGGCGATATTCACCCAGTAACCAATTATTCAGTAATAAGTCGAGAAATAAATTCTCCATATTCTGCATGTGATCCAGACTTTGGTAGTGGATTTTACAATTACCTTCGAGGTTTCTGGAGGGATGGAACGGCAATGACCTATGGAGGTTCAGGTTATGATCCTGCTAGCACTGATACTATCAAATTCGCATTTAATGGTGATCCATCTGATGGTACTGCATGGAGCATGTGTACTGCAGATCTGCCGCTGGATGATAGACAATCATTAATGTCTTCTGCAATTCCAGATCTTCAGCCAGGACAATCAACAACAGCTTCATATGCTGTAATTTATGTTAATGATATGGAATACCCCTGCCCAAGCCTAGATAGACTGAAAGAAGCTGCTGATGTCGTATGTGATGCTACGTTAACTTCGACCGAAACACTTTTTTCAAAAGCAAACTACACTATTAGTCCGAACCCGGCTATGGATCATATCAAGATTAAAAGCGAAAATTTCATACAAAAAATTATTGTGATAGATATAAATGGGCAAATATTACTTACTGATAAAAGCGATCAGGCTAAAATTAAAACAATAGATATAAGTAGTTTACCTGCAAGTATCTATATTGTCTCCATCCAAGATATTGACGGAGATATTTATCTTCAAAAGTTTATAAAAGGGTCTTGACGAATGGAGGAGGTTTGGAGTATTTTTAATGCTAATGAAGACTTATCAATTAATCTGTATATTGTCAGCCAAGACAAAATTTCTGGATTATTGATTATGTTAAAATTTAATCAATAATCTCCACATATTACAACAAAGCGAATACAAATACGATATTTTTTAATCCAATTAAATTACAACTATGAAATTACTTTACACTTTGCTATTACTTAGTATCTTTTTTTCTTCTACTGCTCAAAACTGCTCTCCTGGCGAAGCATACATAGAACTGAATGCCAATAATATAAAAGCCGGGCTCCGCAATTCTGGAGACCTCTGGTGGAACGGACAAGATGGCAAATACATAACCCCTGCTGATGGGATAGATGAAGTTAGTGCAATATTTGCTGGCGGACTATGGATAGGAGGAGTAGATCCTAATGGAAGCCTGAAATTGGCTGCAGTTCAATATCGAACAGGAAACAATGGTGACTTTTACCCTGGGCCATTAGATAGTAATGGACAAACGAGTGCAGGTGCATGTGCCAATTGGGATCGCTTTTGGCTGGTAAATAAATCAGAGGTAGATGCTCACTTTTTAGATTTCAATGATGGTAATATTGACAATCAAATAGAGAATATATACAGTTGGCCAGGAAGGAATAATCCTCATTTTGAGTCATTTGTGGGATTTTCGATTCCAATAGACCAGAAGTTAGCTCCATTTTTTGATAATGATCAAGATGGAAATTATAATCCAGATAACGGAGATTTTCCACTTATCAAAGGAGATCAATCTATCTGGTGGGTTTTCAATGATAATGGGGGAATACATGGTCTTTCTAACGGAACGGCAATCCAAGTAGAAGTACATGCCATGGCATATGCTTTCGCTAATCATAATAATGAGCACTTAAATAATACAACGTTTTATGATTTTGAATTGATAAATAAAGCGACAGATCAACTTAAAGATGCCTTTATTGGTCTATGGGTTGATTTTGACTTAGGTTGTTATGAGGATGATTTTATAGGGTATGATGAAGAATATCAGATGATGTATGTTTATAATGAAGATGCTACGGATGGATCTTCAGGCAATAATTGTTCTGGAGGTGTGAATACTTATGGAGAGAATATACCGATGATTGGGATAAAGAAGGTAGACGGTGATATTCACCCAATAACCAGTTATTCAGTAATAAATCGAGAAATAAATCCTTCTTCTACAGGTGATCCAAACCTTGTTGATGAGTTTTACAATTACCTTCGAGGTTTCTGGAGGGATGGAACGGCAATGACCTATGGAGGTTCAGGTTTTAACCCCGCTAGCACTGATAATATAAAATTCGTATTTAATGGTGATCCCTCTGATGGTACAGCATGGAGCATGTGTACAGCGGATCTACCACTGGATGATAGACAATCATTAATGTCTTCTGCGATGCCAGATTTAGAACCTGGACAATCAACTACAGCTTCTTATGCGGTGATTTACGTAAATGACATCGACTATCCTTGTCCAAGTCTCGATAGATTAAAAGATGCGGCAGATTCAGTTTGCGAAGCTGTATTAAGCTCAGGTAAAGAACTTATTTTAAAACCGTACTTCACTGTTAGCCCAAATCCAACAAGGGATATGATAACGATTTCAAGTGAAAACACAATTCAGTCAATCAATGTGATAGACCTAAATGGACAAAATGTGCTTATAGACGATAGTAACATGGATAAAGTAAGAACACTAGATATAAGTAGCTTGCCTTCGAGTATTTATTTTATCTCAGTCAAAGATAGCCAAGGCAATATAGCGATTGAGAAAGTAGTGAAAAACTAGTGTGTAATACAAAGTTGAATCAATAACAAAACCCTCAACTGGAAACAGTCGAGGGTTTGTTTTTAGATGAGGATCCAAAAAGTAATTACTTCTTTGGCGTTTCCTTCATCTTCTTCATCAATTCGAGGGATCGCTCCGCGCCGAATATCTTCATCACTTCATCGGCACCACCACCATCGCCACCCATGATGACGATTTGTGGAGTTGTCGCTTTGGCAATATTCTCAGATACTACTTTGGCGATTTCGATGTCTAGCTTCATTTGCTGCTCGGGGGTTAGACCTGCGGCAACCAACGCTTTATTGGCTGCTGCCTGTGCTCTACCTTCTTGCTCGATCTTATCGGCGTTAAATTTAGCCTCTAGTGCAGACTGCTCTGCGACTAGTTTCTTCTTTTCTGCCCGAATCACATCCTGCAGCTTTGCGGACTCCTCGTTAGCTCTCGTTTGAGCTATGAGTTGTTCCCCTTTAGCCTTTTCAGTAAGTGCCTGTTGTTGAGCTGTAATCAACTCTTGCTTAGAGATTGCTTCCATTGTACTCTGATCGATCTTGGCTTGTAGCTTCTTATCTACGATTGGCTCATAATCTACATGGGGTACTGCAGCGAATACTGCTCTGATCCCGTATGTTTGCACATCGGATGGAATGATGATGGCCTTTCCATTTTCATCTCTCCTAAGGTCTACATCGGTGATCTTTACTCTCTCTCGTGAGAATGTGTCCACTGCATATTCGATCTTAGTTTCGAGAACATATTGTCCATGAAGCAATTGGTCTCTGAAGTCTTCCTTCAGCTTTGATTGTCCTCCACTATAATGAGTTTCTGATTCCATAAGCTGAGCTGCGAATGCAAGGCACTCTTTTCCATAAGGGATAAGTGTTCTTACTTGCAAGTTCTGAGGATCACGATATGCTTTGTGCAATGCGATCATAGACGTGCCATCTTTGGGTAATTCCCATCGAATGTTTGCAGTAGCATCTCCCTGAGTAGCATCATTAAATCTGATCGGAACTAATCCATGTTCTTCGTCAAATACAGTACTCATCACATCTGGCCATTCCTGAGTTCTACAGAAGAACCCTCCCCAATGATATCCTGGATCAAATATGATTTTCTCAGAACCGAAGTATGGATCTTGTACATAAGTACGTTCACCTGCAGTGTTATATACAAATGGATTTACTATTAGTAATAGGCCTAAGACCATAATAGCATACACCATCCATTTTCTACGGTTATTGATTAAGTCAAAAGGCATTTTCCAATTGAGTGATATTTTTTCGAGTATTGGATCCGCTATCAGAATAGTAATGGATACAAATAGAATTAAAAATCCTAGCGTTGTCATAGTTGTAGTTTTTGCGTTATAAAATATTACAGTAAATAAAACTGGAGGTGTATATCCTATATGTAGGAGTACAATGAAAAGACCTTATCAAATGATAATCGGTGAATTGGTTGAGCAAGCGTTAGCTGGGAAAGGCATAATTGGCTTAGCGTATTGCGATTATATGATTGAGGAAAACCTCCTTAGTTTTGTTTTGTAGGTTACATGATTGTGCGTTTACCATATCAATGGCTGCGGACGGTTCTCAGTTCCGAGAAGTTGTGGGGAGTCGACGAAGCACTGGTATAGAATCGACGAAAATCAAAAAAGCGAATCAACTTTGCTGATTCGCTTTTTAAATATTGTATTAATTTTCTTACATCAAGCAGTAAATCTTTCGCCTATCAATTTTTTAAAAAATGAAATGTGTTAGGCTTCTTCTTTCGTTTCTATCTCACCCAGTTCCAATCTCAACTCTTTCAACTGAGTCTGATCGACAGGACTTGGAGCATCGATCATCATATCTCTTCCTTGATTGTTCTTAGGGAATGCGATGAAATCTCTGATACTAGATTGACCGTTCATGACGGCACATAATCTATCAAATCCGAATGCTAGTCCACCATGTGGAGGCGCCCCATATTCGAACGCTCCCATCAAAAATCCAAACTGCTCTTCAGCTTCTTCTTTTGTAAATCCTAGCAGATCGAAATTCTTAGATTGAAGTTCTCTATCATGTATTCTGATTGATCCTCCTCCAATTTCTGCACCATTGATTACTAGATCATATGCATCAGCTTTGAGTGATTTCATCGTTTCATGGTCGCCATTTAGCATTTTTTCGATCTCTTCTTGTTTTGGAGAAGTGAATGGGTGATGCATAGCGTGGAATCTTTGTGATTCTTCATCCCATTCTAACAACGGGAAGTCAATTACCCATAGAGGTTTGAAGTCTCCTTTTTTCATCAACCCTAATCTACGACCCATTTCTAGACGTAACTCACTTAATTGTTTTCTAGTTTTCTCAGCTTCTCCAGACATAATGAATAAAACATCCCCTGGCTTAGCTCCGAACTTCTCTCCCCATGCTCTTAATTTGTCATCATCGAAGAACTTTCCTACCGTAGATTTGATACTTCCGTCCGCTTGGAATTTTACGTATACTAATCCTTTGGCACCTATCTGAGGTCTTTGCATCCACTCCGTAAGCTTCTTCATATCCTTGTTAGAATAATCTTCCGCAATGCCTTCTGCACAGATACCTACTACTAATTCTGCATCATCAAATACTGAGAATCCAGCATTCTGGGCTACATCATTGAGTTCTATGAATTCCATATCAAATCTAAGGTCCGGCTTATCGGAACCGTATCTCTTCAACGCCTCATCATAGTCCATTCTTGGGAAATCACCCAAATCAATGTCCAATGTGTGTTTGAATAAGTGCTTAGTCAATCCCTCAAATGTATTCAAGATGTCTTCGATCGTAACGAAAGACATTTCACAATCTATCTGTGTAAATTCTGGTTGTCTGTCTGCTCTTAGATCTTCATCTCTGAAGCACTTTACAATTTGAAAGTACTTATCCATACCACCGACCATTAATATCTGCTTAAATGTTTGTGGTGACTGAGGTAGTGCATAGAATTGACCAGGATTTAACCTCGACGGCACTACGAAATCTCTCGCTCCCTCTGGTGTACTCTTGATCAGGAATGGAGTCTCTATCTCTACGAAATCTTGACTAGTTAGATATTTTCTAGTTTCTAAACCCAGCTTACTTCTAAAGATCATGTTGTTTTTAACAGCGTCTCTTCTGATATCCAAATATCTGTACTTCATCCTTAGGTCATCACCACCATCAGTTTCTTCTGTAATAGTGAATGGAGGTGTTTTTGATGCATTTAGTATTTTTAGAGAAGTAACTTCAATCTCAATGTTTCCTGTTGGTCTATCTGGATTTTTACTTGATCGTTCTCTTACTTTACCCGTTGCTGTTACTACGAATTCTCTACCTAGTTTACGTGCTTGTAAGCAAAGGTCAGAATTGTCGTCCATGTTGAAAGCCAACTGTGTGATTCCATATCTATCTCTGAGGTCTACGAAAGTCATTCCTCCGAGATCTCTCCCAATCTGAACCCATCCACTGAGTGTTATCTCTTGGCCTACATGGTCCATTCTTAATTCTCCACAATTATGCGATCTGTACATGTCTATAAATTTGTAATTCTTTTTGTTAATTTTTTGAATTGGCAAAGGTAAGTAGAAATAGTGAATGGAGGTAAAGTTGACGTTTGCGATTTCTCAAATATCAATATATCAACCTCTCAACTTTCTTACTTTTCAAACCTCAAAAATTCTCCTAGATCAGGGTAAACATCTTTCAATATTTCTACTTGCGACTTATTGAGCTGAACATCATTCATATAAGGGATCACCTTAGCATCTATGATACCACTTCTTAGTAGAATGCTTTTCATCTGCTTTGCATCAGAGTATCCATCGAAAATTCCAATTGTATAAGTATAATCAGAATCAGTCATTTCCTTTTCTACTACACCACTCTCGTATTGACGAATTACGTCACCTTTATACATTTGTTTTGTTTTCGCTACTTCGATCTTGTATGCTAGCCCTTTGAGCGTATTATAATATTCATCAGAAGAACCATCTCTCATTGCATCTGCAACTGATGGCATTTCGTTTATTACATTTAGTCTGTTAGACGGTACTTTTATAAAAGATACATCGATCCTACGATTGTTTTTAGATGATAGTCTGTTACTACCTGTTTTGTTTTGCTTTGTATGTGGGAAGTTAGAACCAAGTCCACGAACTTTTATTCGATTGATATCAACTCCTTTATCCAAAAGATATTGAGCAGCTTTCTCAGCTCTTTTTATTGAAAAATATAAATCAAACTCCCTCATTCCTTCTGCAATAGAATGACCTGTAAGCACAACAGATACTTCAGGATAAACTGTCAATATATTTTTAACCTGATCTAATTTTAACTTATTACTAGAGTTGATAATAATCTCATCGCTTCCATAATAAAGTGGCTCATTGTAAAAGTCTTTTTTAACAATTGGAGCATCAGGTATTTTTATGTCTTCAGTTATTTCTGTTGAAATCTCAGATGCTATTTCAGATGTTATTGAATCCTGAGCATATGAAATGAACGGTAAAGTTTCTGTATACATTAACTGGTCCATAACCTGATCTTTATAGTAGGCTAGATAGAGGTCATATCCTCCTAAAGTACCTATCCTATCGGAAGAAAAGACAGCTGTCATTCCGTCAAACGATAAACTAAAATTATTGTCATTCAATGGAGAATTTATTGGCGTCCCTACATTTTTTGCTGGTTGCCAAGCAGATGATTCAACAGTGTAATCAGCTTCGAAAATATCAAAACCACCAAAACCTTCTATTCTATCTGAGCTAAAAAACAGTTTTTTTCCACTTTTTGCTAGGAAAGGAGAAGTTTCGTCATATTGAGTGTTGATCTTAGGACCTAAGTTAGTTGGAGTAGTCCATAAGTTATCGTCTAAGTACGTCACATATAGATCATAACCACCATATCCTCCATCTCTCTTACTTGAAAATATAATCGTTTGATTATTAAATATCTTCATATCCTTATCCCCCAATTCACTTATTACTGGGGACCTTAATAGTTTAGGAAACGCTTCAGGATCTTTATCAATAGAAAATGTATCTGCAAATATTTCGCCAGCACTTCCATCTTGTGTTTGTAGAAAATACAACACCGATCCATTTGGATTGAATCCTTGAATAAGATCATGTTTTGGTCCATTTAGAATAGGATGAAAAGAACTTACTGGGGTCCAATTACCATTTTCTAACTCTATAGCATACATGTCCGAGGAATATTTCCCATAAATTTCGTCTTTATATCCGGTCTTGTTTCTCAAACCTCCATTTGACCCTGATCTATTTGAAGAGAAGTAGTACTTGTTTTGCGAAGTGGGACTCTGTACAGGATTTACTTCATCATATTCTGTATTTACACTAGAGCTTAAATTTTCGACAAATGCAAGCTGGTCGTTGTACTGATTGTTATATGCAAACATGCATTGTTTGATCTTTTCAACAATAACAGACTCTTTCTCTTTGTCATCAACATATCGGAGATAATTTTTGTAGAATTGAGCGGCATCCAAATACGAACCTCTACTATGCAACGACTTAGCTGCATATAAGTAAATATCATTCTCTTCGTAACCTAGTCTTCTTGCCGATGTGAAATCCCTTACAGCTTCGTCAGCGTTTCTACTATGATAATTTGCTACACCTCTTTTGAAGAGCAAGTTTTTATCTTTATTTATCCCCTCTACTTGGTTGTACATATCCAACGCTTCTTCAAATTTCTCAGCTTCTAGAAATTTGTTAGCCTGCTTAGCAATGCCTTTTTGACAATTACCAATTTTGATAAATGCAAAAAGGACAAATACTAAAAGAAGAGTTTGATGTTTCATCAGATTACTAATTGATTATTAAAATGATTGATTAGTATCGAAACTTTCAAGGTAATCCGCTACTTTTCTTAAAAATGATCCGCCTAAGAATCCATCGACAACTCTGTGATCATATGATAGTGACAAAAACATCATATGTCGAATTGCAATAACATCACCATGTTCTGTTTCTAGAACTGCAGGTTTTTTCTTGATCGCTCCCACTGCCAATATCGCAACTTGTGGCTGATTAATAATAGGTGTACCCATCACGTTTCCAAAAGTTCCTACATTGGTCAATGTAAAAGTTCCTCCTTGGACATCATCTGGCTTCAGTTTATTACCTCTTGCTCTGCTGGCTAGATCATTAACTTTTTTTGTAAGACCTACTAGATTCAGTTGATCCGCATTTTTTATTACTGGAACAATAAGATTTCCTGAAGGTAATGCTGCTGCCATACCTATATTAATATCTTTTTTCTTGATTATGTTAGTCCCATCTATTGAAACATTAATCAAAGGGAAATCATTAATAGCTTTAGCTACGGCTTCCATAAATATTGGTGTGAATGTAATCTTCTCACCATGTTTCTTTTGGAATTCTCCTTTGATTTTATTTCTCCAGTTTACTAATTCTGTAACATCCGCTTCTACGAAAGATGTAACGTGTGGAGAAGTATGCTTACTCATCACCATATGGTCTGCGATCATCTTTCGCATCCTATCCATCTCTATAATCTCATGCCCTCCACTAGTGTGAGTTGCTGCTGTATTAGAGGACTTGGGTGTTGCCGCTTCTGGGATGTTAGTTTGAACAGGAGCAGCAGTCGCAGCCACTTTTGATTGGGAATTAGCTGGAGCTGATGTTCTACTTTCAATATATGCTAAGATATCCTTTTTAGTAACTCGACCATTTGATCCAGAACCTGAGATGTTATCTAATTCAACAATAGAAATATTCTCTTGTTTAGCTATGTTCTTTACTAATGGGCTATAGAATCTATCTGAGTTAGGCTCACTTATAGCTGTAGTTGCAGCTTGCTGGGGTGTGAAAGGAATATTTGTTGTAGTCACTTTCTCAGGTGCTGTCGCTTTTGGAGCTTCTGTTTTCTCTGCGACGGCTGGACTAGGAGATACATCTTCGCCTTCAGTAGCTATGATTGCGATTACCTTGCCTACTTCTACGACATCATCTTCTTTGAATAATATTTCGATAATCTTACCCGAAACTGGTGAAGGGATATCCGAATCTACTTTGTCAGTGGCAATCTCAAGGATTGTTTCATCCATCTCTACAGTATCACCTACATTTTTTACCCATTTTAGGATAGTTGCTTCTGTAATACTCTCGCCCATTTTAGGCATTATCAATTCTACTTTAGCCATACGGTATGGTTATTTTATAAGTTTAATTATGCCGATAGTCGAGTGATATTCTCAACAGGATCGACATTTATTATTTGATTAGGTTCTGCAAAATTAACATACTTATTGAGCCAGTAAAAATTTTCTTAATACATTCATTGCATAATTGCTGGCATAATCGATATTTTTTTGTCTATCCTTACCTGCTTGTATCCTCAAAGTGATGGTATTCGATTTATTTCCGCATGCTATCCATACAGTACCAACAGGTTTATCTTCGGTGCCTCCGTCCGGTCCTGCTATTCCTGATATGGCTACGGCGACATCAACTCCAAGATGATCAATTGCTCCTGCAACCATCTCTGTTACAGTCTCTTCGCTCACCGCTCCAGCAGTGTTTAATGTCTCTTTTTTAACTCTTAATAGTGTCTCTTTGAGCTTGTAAGAATAAGTAACTACTGATCCTTCAAAGTAGGCAGATGCACCAGAAATAGAAACTAATTTACTGGCAACTAAGCCACCCGTACAAGATTCTGCGGTTCCTATTTTTAATTTCTTTTCAAGTGCAATTTTACCAATCACTGACGCAAGACTTTCATTATCATAGCCATAAACTAAGTCGCCAAGGATATTTTCTATCTGTGCACCGTATTTTTTGACTTCGTTTTTTAATTCAGCTTCATCAGATCCTTTGGCTGTAAGTCTTAATTTAACAGTCCCTAGATTAGGTAAATAAGCGATACTTATATGATCAGGAAGTTGATTAAGAACATCATCTATTTGAGCGGCAATTCTAGATTCTCCTTCTCCTGCGGTTAGTATGGTATGATGGACAATTGACTGGTCAGTGAATGTTTTCTTTATTAAAGGCAATACACTATGTTCCATGATGTACTTCATTTCGTAAGGCACTCCAGGCATACTTATGAGGATTTTATCATCGACTTCGAATAACATTCCAGGAGCCGTTCCCATTTTGTTTTCTAGGATCTGAGCACCATCTGGCATGTAACACTGCTCTTTGTGAGCGGGAGTTGTGGCTCGTCCCCATCTTGCGAATAAATTTTCGATTCTTTCCCAAGTAGGTTCGTCGAATTTCATCCCCATTCCAAGGTGATCGGCCATTACCTTCTTGGTAATATCATCTTTAGTCGGTCCTAGTCCTCCAGTTATTAGAATAATATCGCCTTTTGACATTGCACGCTCAAGACCTGAGATGATAGCATCTTTTGTATCTTGGAGTGCTATTTTTTCTTCGATATGAATGCCTAATTTATTGAGTTCTCCACCCATCCAAGCAGAGTTGGTATCTATAGTTTGACCTATTAGTAGTTCATCACCGATTGTCAGGATTACAGCTTTATGCATTTTTATTTTTTAATGATAAATAACTATGCAAAGAACGGTATTTGTTGTGTAGGGTTGTTGTATTTGAATGTTTATTTGTGTGGATTTAACATTCGTTAGTTGATGGGAGGGTAGAAGATTAAAATTCCTCATCCATCTCCTCATCATCTTCTTCCTCAAATTCATCAAATTCTTCTTCGAATTCGTCTCTTTGATTCTTTGATTGTTGGATTTGGTCTTGTTCTACTTCAGCATCAACAGACTTATATTTTTCACAATCTATAAGACTGAAAAAACCAGCGGGAGGAAGTGCGAATTCAGCTTCAGTATTAAAAACAGCGGTTGTGTCAGCTTCTAGTTTTCGCATATATTTCTCGAAGATTGGTCTCGCCATTACATAGCCTTGACCATCATTCAATGTCAAAAATCTGATCCATTTATCGTCACCACCAGTCCATATTCCAGTTACTAAATCTGGAGTGATACCCATGAACCATCCGTCACAATAGTCATTGGTCGTTCCAGTTTTACCGCCTACTTTTGATTTTAGCCCCATACCATATTTACCACCTACATTGTTTTGCAGCATGTCCACCATTACAGAATTATGGAGCGGGTTGATTGCAGATTGTCTTTTTGGTACGCCAGTGTAAATGATTCGACCGTTTTTATCTTCAATTCTTGTGATGAAGATAGGTTCTGTATATGTACCGTTATTAGCAAATGGAGTATATGCTCCTACCATATCATATAATGTGAGGTCCACGGCACCAAGACTGATACTTGGCAATTCTGGTACGGCAATTTGGCCATTTCCTATTTCCTCTTCCGTATCTATTCCTACATTTCGGAGGAGTTCTTTTACAACTCTTACATTTCCCATTTCTTTGACTAACCGAACGGTAATGGAGTTTTTAGAGTAGAGTAGTCCGTGGTAAAGGTTATATTTATTACCTGTGAATTCTCCATTAGCATTGGCAGGAGACCACTCGTCTAGTAAATTGAAACTGGCATCGCCAGGAGCTATAGTATATTGTATGTCATCGAATGTTTCACAAGGAGAGAATCCCATCAAGGAGATAGCGGTTGTATATACAAATGGTTTGATGGTAGATCCTACAGCACGACGGCTATTTACATGATCATACTTAAAGTATTTGTGATTTATACCTCCTACCCAGGCTTTAATATATCCTGATGAAGGATCTACAGAGAGTAGACTGCCTTGTAGGTGCTGATTATGAAATCTCACGCTATCAAAAGGAGACATAAGTGTGTCTATTTCTCCATTTTCATAATCAAATACTTTCATTTTGACCTCTTTATCAAATACTGATTCATAATGAGGGACGAGCACTTCCCATTGAGTTTTAAGTTGGCTCCAACCGTTCGTTTTGATAAAAGACTCGTAATTTCTTTGATACTTTTTCTTAAGATATCCTGCTTTGATTTCTTTAGAAAAAGTACTTGTACCATTGTCGATATTTACCAATGCCTTGATCGCAGGGTCATTAAGAGGCATTTCAGCTTCTTTTGTTCTTACTTTGCTTATGATTTCACCTAGGTATGACTCTCTCATAAGTTGGTATCTCTCAGAGGATTTGATTCTTTTTTCTAAAACTTCAGCTCTGATCTTCCTTTGGTATTCATCTGCCTCATATGTCCATGGATCTTTATTTTTCCATGTTCGCCAGAACCTTTCTTGATTCCACTTCATGTGCTCTTGCATTGCTTCTTCAGCATTTCTTTGGTAGCTGAGATCAATGGTCGTATATATTTTGAGACCATCAGTATAGATGTTATAATCTGTACCGTCTGATTTTTTGATGTCTTTTACTTCAAATAGACTTCGTAACCATTTGGTTAGTTCACTTCTGAAGTAAGGAGCAGGCCCCTCGCTCATTGTCTTCCGTTCGAAGTGATCCATGATGATCTCTTTTTTGGAAAGGCTGTCTCGTTCTGCACTTGTGATTTTATCAGATTTATACATTTGATATAAAACTGTATTCCTTCTTTCTTCTGCTTTTTTGGGAAATCTTCTAGGGTTGTACAGACTTGGGTTTTGTAACATTCCTACCAACACAGCCGCTTCATCCGGAGCAAGATCTTTTTGATTTTTACTGAAGTAAGTTTGTGCAGCTGCTTCGATACCATGTGCACCATTAATAAATTCAAACTTATTTAGGTACATCGCTATGATCTCCTCCTTTGTATATCGTTGTTCTATTTTTACTGCAGTGATCCACTCTTTGAGTTTAGTTTCGACGAGTGTCATTGATCGTTTAATTTTACCCATGCCCCGTGTACTAGGTCTATCAAACAGTAATTTGGCTAGTTGTTGCGATATAGTAGATCCTCCACCTTGGCTTTCTTGTTGTAAGAGTACTGTCTTAAAAGCCACTCTGAATAATGCCATCACATCAATCCCGGAATGTTCAAAAAAACGTTCATCTTCTGTAGAAATTAATGCATTCAAAACATTTGGCGATAACTCATTGAACTTAATCGTCTCTCTATTCTCAACAAAGTATTTACCGAATGGCACCTTATTCGCATCATATATCACTGAAGCAAGGTCGTATTCTGGATTTTCTAATTGATCAAAAGTAGGAAGGTCCCCCTTGCTAATACTCATGAATAAATAAAACATACTGATTACTAATGCTATCGCTAATGTCCACATAGTGAATTTAGCAATCTTAAGCCATTTTTGGTTTTTTGTGGATTTATCTACAGTTTGATCCTGATCCATGTATTCTTTTCTTCTTAGGTTGTATGATACCAACAGTTAAATGGTAACGAAGGGCTAAGTTATTGCTTTTATGAAAAAAATGGAGTAAATCAATGTGCAATTACTTTAATTACATTCGTCTGTGTTCTGAATGCCATCAGAAAAGCTAATTTATTTATTCAAAATGAAAAATTAGAATGATGTCTTTTGTCCAAATGTTTTGAAGCGATTTGCTACTATTTTTCCACAAAACTATACACTCCTTTCACTGGGTAGTGATCAGAATAACTTTCTTTTAATACTTCAAAAGATTCTACTTCAAAGTCATTATCTGCAAAGATATAGTCAATTCTTAGCATTGGAATTCTACCAGCATATGTTGTTCCTATGCCAGCGCCGGCTTCCACAAATGAATCTTGGAAGTCACCACATAATCTACTATAAGTATATGAAGTTGGTGGATCATTGACATCTCCAGCTATAATGGTATTATGGGCACATTTAGCAGCATGAGAGGCTATCATTTGTGCTTGTTTTGCTCGCTTTCTGCTAGTTTGGCTGTATTTACTTAATATACCTCGAATGCCATTCCATGTTTTCTTTTCTTGGAGGTTGGCATTGTCGAGGACTACTACTGCATCAGTTGAAACTTTATTTGATTGTAAGTGGGCTGTATATATTCTTACCTTTCCCGATGGAGTTTTTATATCAGCCCAAATACAAGAGTTAGTCGTAGTACCAAAGTCTATATCCCCATTGCTAAGTATAGGATATCGAGATATTATAAAAGTAGCTCGTTTGGGTATCTCATGTACATGGAAATCGGGAAACAAGTTTTTTAAGATGTCCTTCGAGAATTTTGAGGATTCTTGGAGACAAAATACATCAACATCTTTATGATTAGCAAAGAATGATGAAACCTCTTTTCTTTTGTTTTTTACGTCTTTTTTTGAGCCTTTTTGTACGGAATAAAAGAAGTTGGCATTGTAGGTCATGACAGTAAGGTCCCCAGGCTCATCACTGAGAGTACTGAAGTTTACGAATCCTTGTAGGTGGGACCAGCCAATAAATATAGTAATCAAAGAAGCAAACAAATACTTGAATTCAACGATCATCCAAAAGAGAACCATAGCAATATTAGCAAATAACAAGATTGGGTAAAATAGGCCGAACATGGAGAATATCCAGTAATCATTGGGGTCAAAATACGGGCTTAGGTAAGCAAGTAGCAAACCTATGATGAGCACTATGTTGAGTGCAAATATGGATTTTTTAATAAATTTCAAACTTATTTTTTACTGGCTTTAAACAGGACTTCTTTCTCCGCATCACTTAGGCTATCATATCCTTTTAGCTTTATCTTGTCAAGGATCTGATCTACCTGTTCTTGGTTGCTATTATTGGCATCAGTTCTACGCTCTGCCATGGTTTTGATGTTGTCAGATTTGAATTTGACCTTAAGAGGAGATTTTCTCTTTGGTGGCTTTTTATCTTTATCAAATAGACCAAATATCTTATCAGTGAAGTTGTTGACTTTATTCCCGAGATCATTCCCATGGCCGAGTTGGACCATATAGAACCATCCCATTAACATACCAAAAATATGGGCAATATGACCTCCTGTATTATCCTTGTTGCCAATTCCGATTAAATCCATAAATATTATAAAAAGGATAATAAACTTGATCTTAACGATACCCAAAAATAATAGTCTAATCTCGTGATCTGGATTTATAATTCCAGCGACTATGACGAGAGCCATTACAGCTGCTGAAGCTCCTATGGCGTATTGGCCGATAAATTGAGGGGCAATTTGATATGATAACAAAACACCAACCGCTCCTGCAAGCCCTCCTAATAGGTAGATTGGAAGCATATGTCGATCACCGATAAGATCTCCTACTATACGCCCAAACCAGTAGAATATTAGCATGTTCCATATGACATGCCAAAATCCAGAATGAACAAACATATGCGTAATGATAGTCCATGGTTTGAACAAAAACTCCATGAAAGAAGTCGGAAGCGCTATCCAATGGATAAATGTATTAGCATAGAATGTAGGTGCGAATGCCTTAATAAGCGCAGTCGCCATAAAAATCCCAATATTGATGATGATCAATCGGGTGAGCATGTTCCCAGATCGGAACTCGTGCTTTATATCGTCTATTATAGAATCAAACATATTAGCGCAAATTAGCCATTTTCCAATAATGTATCATTAAAAATCCAGTTAAAGCTCCACCTAAATGTGCAAAGTGAGCAATCCCTGGTTCTAATTGCCCCATACCACTTACTACACCATATCCTACCATCAAAACCCCTAGAATCGCTGCAGGAATTGGTATTGGAATTGGGAAAACCATCAACTTTCGTTTTGGAAACATAGTGACAAACGCAATTACAACGCCATATACCGCTCCAGATGCACCCAATGATCGACCATTTATAGTCAAATTAAGTTCGCCCAAAATTTGTGAAGAATAATTTTGATTTCTTTTAAGTATCTCTCCACCTTCAGCTAATATTGTTTGAAGCATTCCTCCTTCTACCTGCGCGGCCAATCGGTAGTATTCAACAAAATCGATAGCAATGTGCGCAAATGTGCCTATTATGCCTGCAAGTATATACAAGATTAAAAATCGTTTTCCTCCTAGTGATTGCTCTACGGTTGGTCCTAAGAAGAATAATGATATCATGTTGAAAAATAAATGACTTATATCAGCATGCATAAACATAGATGTCACAACCTGAAAGGGCATGAAGTCTTGTGATAGTGGAAAATGAGAATACCCAAGGCTTACATCGACGACATCTTTTAATACCATTTGCGCTATAAATGCAATCACATTTATAATCAATAAATTCTTTACTACATCGGTCAATTTATTCATTAACTCGTTTCAATTTTAAATAATTGCAAGATATATAATTGAGACTTTTATCTCGTTTTATGTTACAAAGTAACACCGAAGTTGATAAAACGATTTTACAAATGGATTATATTTTCGACAAACTCATAAATATTGTCTCCACATCACTATATTGCCTATGTAATATTAACTGACATGACTGCTGAAGAACGAAGAGAGCTTAAATTGAAAATTGAAGATCACATTATTAAAGTGAAAGCTGATATTATAGAAATAGAGAAGATGACACAGCCTGTAAAACCTGAGAATAGCCTTGGTAGAATCAGTCGTATGGATGCAATCAATAACAAATCGGTCGCCGAGGCATCACTCAGAAATAAAAAAGCAAAGCTTACTAAGCTCAATGTAGCTGTCGTGAAGGTAGATGAAGAAGGGTTTGGATATTGTCAAATGTGTAAAAACCAAATTCAGCCGATGAGGTTAATGTTTATGCCTGAGAGTTCAAGATGTGTAAGGTGTGCAGCACGTTAGTTGTGAAATAACTTTTTTACAGAAATGCCGAATATCAAACAGTCAAAATATCGTATTTAAAAGTCTAATTTATGTTGAAATTCCAGTGTTTATCATTTGATAAATTGTCTAATAATCAATTGTATGAATTATTACAACTGAGACAAGAGGTGTTTATAGTAGAGCAGGATTGTCCATATCTTGATGCGGATGACAAAGATCAAAGTTCCTACCATATATTAGGCGTAGATAATGATGGAAAATTACAAGCGTATACTCGCATAGTGCCTCCAGGATTATCTTATGAAAAGTACTCATCTATTGGGAGAGTGATTACTTCCGCTGCGATTAGAGGGCAGAGACAAGGCGTTCCATTGATGCAATATTCAGTAGATATGACATTAAAGCATTGGCCTGATCATTCTATCAAGATATCTGCGCAGACTTATATAGTTAAGTTTTATAATAGCTTAGGATTTATGGAAGTAGGAGAAGAATACCTAGAGGATGATTTGCCGCATATTGCTATGATTAAGGAGTAATAGAGTTGACTGGTTATTTCTTGTTTTTTATTTTATCTGTTTTGTTGAAAAGAATTTTTAATGGGTGAGATAAAAATCTTCCAAAATGTTTTCTTCCTCATTTTGCAACTCTCGTCGATATTCTACGTCTTTTCACAGATTAACATTTGCAATGAGATCAAAATCATATTTATTTGTACTCAATTAGTAAGGTAGGTCTCAGGAAATACAAAACAATTAAAACTGAAAAACAATGAAAAAATTATTACTTCTCGCAATATTCAGTACAATTTCATTAATCGCCATTGGGCAACAGGAAACGATATTCAATAGAGCAAATAATATTAGTGGATGGGGTGGACCCATGCTAGAGATATCTACCATTAATGGTGAAACGGTAGTTGATGTAGGTGGCGGTGGTGCTTTGATTATTGATGATTTCTTTTTCGGAGGATATGGTCTTGGAACTGATGCGCCAAATCTGACTTTCGCAGGAGAAACATATGATGTTGATTTTAGTCATGGTGGTCTTTGGTTAGGCTATACGGCGATACCGAATAAGGTAGTTCACATATACTCTAGTCTAAGATTCGGTTGGGGTGATACTTCCCTCAGAGATGGGGATGGTGATAAAGTATTTTCTGATAATATGTTGGTAATAGCACCTGAAATTGGAGTAGAGCTTAATGTCACTTCTTGGTTTAGATTGGATCTTACAGGTGGTTATAGATTTGTGAATGGAGTCGATTCTCTTCCAGAATTAAGTGGCTTAGATGACGACAGTTTCACAAGCCCTTTTGCAGCTATCACTTTCCGATTCGGAGGATTTGGAGATTGGGAAGACCATGATGATAATGATGAAAAATTTGATTCGAATTTTGATTTTTGATAATTGAATTCAGTAAAATATAACTTTCGCAAAGTCCGTGTCCGAATTAATTTTGGGGTGCGGATTTTTCTTTTTAGATCAGTTGATGGGCGTTGAAAACAATCTTTCTATCTTTGCGCTCTTAACAATGAGAGGAGTGTAAAAACTTCGATCAAGATATCAAATGTAAATAATGAACGTACTCATATTAGGATCAGGAGGAAGAGAACATGCACTTAGTTGGAAGATCGCACAAAGTCAGCTTTTGGATAATATATATATCGCTCCAGGAAACGCTGGAACTCAAGATGTAGGACATAATGTGCCACTGGATATAATGGATTTTGACGAAATAGCGGAATTTGCACTTAGTGAAGAGATAGATATAATCGTTGTTGGTCCAGAAGCCCCATTAGTAGCGGGTATTTATGACTATTTCAAAGATAGAGAAGATACAAAAGATATCAAAGTAGTGGGCCCTTCTCTAGAAGGTTCAAAATTAGAAGGAAGTAAGTCTTATGGAAAGGTTTTCATGATTGAGAACGAAATTCCAACTGCTTCTTATGGAGAGTTTACTTCTGAAACCTTAGATGCTGGAATTACACATCTTCGTACTCACGATGGGCCGTATGTATTGAAAGCCGATGGACTTGCCGCTGGAAAAGGTGTTCTGATTATAGATAACTTAGACGAAGCGGAAAGTGAATTGAAAGAGATGCTATCTGGTAAGTTTGGAGACGCATCCTCGACAGTGGTAATAGAAGAATTTTTGGACGGGATAGAGTTCTCAGTATTTGTACTTACGGATGGAGCTAGATATAAAATACTTCCGATTGCTAAGGATTACAAAAGAATAGGAGAAGGAGATACCGGACTTAATACTGGAGGGATGGGAGCAGTATCACCAGTACCCTTTGTTGATGAAGTGATGATGCAGAAAGTAGAAGAGAGAATCATAAAACCAACAATATCTGGATTGCAGAAAAGAGAAATAGCTTACACAGGTTTTATATTTATTGGGCTCATAGTTGTTGATGGTGAACCGAAAGTGATCGAATATAACTGCAGATTGGGCGATCCTGAAACGGAGGTAGTGATGCCAAGAATAACGTCCGATTTCTTGCCTGTTTTGGCTGCATTAGGAACTGAAGAATTCGATTCGCTTCCTCTAAAACATGATAAAAGATCATGTGCAACTATAATGTTAGTCTCTGGAGGATATCCTGAATCATATGAAAAAGGGAAAACTATCACTGGAATAGAAAAAGTAAATGACAGCATCATTTTCCACGCGGGAACCAAGCAGAATGGCGATGAAATAATAAGCAACGGAGGTAGGGTGATCGCTATAAGTTCTTTTGGGAACAATAAAGATGAAGCTATTGCAACTTCAATGAGCAATGCCGAATTAATTTCTTTTGAAAAGAAGAATTACAGAAAAGATATAGGCTTCGATTTATAAGCATGAAATACAAAATATCAGAAATAGCGAAAATTCTAGAAGTTGATTCATTTAACCTTGCGGTAGAATCTACGATTAAGGCTGTTTCTGTTGATACACGTCAGATTACTTCTGCGAGATATACTTTGTTTTTTGCTTTGCCAGGAGCAATGAGTGACGGTCATGCATATATATCAAGTGCTTATAAACATGGAGTCAGGAATTTTGTGATTGGTAATGAATCCTACAAAAATAATTATCCTGATGCGAATTATATCCTGGTTCCAGATGTTTTAAAAGTTCTTCAGAAATTAGCAACATATCACAGAGCATCATACCCCAATCTAAAGAAAATAGGAATAACAGGAAGTAATGGTAAAACCATAGTCAAAGAATGGCTTTATCAGATGCTCCACGACAAGTTTGTGATCGTGAAAAGTCCGAAAAGTTACAACTCACAGATTGGAATGGCATTGTCTCTTTTAGCGATAGAGGATTATCATGAAATTGGCCTGTTTGAGGCAGGAATATCTCAAAAAGGTGAAATGATCAATCACTTAAATATGCTACAACCTGATATCGGGTTAATTACAAATATAGGGACTGCACATTCAGAGGGATTTAATTCTGACGACGAAAAAGCACAAGAAAAAATGATCCTGTTCGAATCTGCGGAATCGATTATTTATAGGACTAATTTTTCTATTGTAGAAGATGTATACAGTGTCAATCACTATGATAAAAATACTTTCACTTGGTGTACTATGGGCAATGCTGATGTAGAAGTATATCACAACTCACTTATTAGTAAAGAAAGAAAAGTATCATTTGAATACAAAAATGAGAAGTATCTATTGAACTTTCATTTGATAGACTTGCCGTCATTCGAGAATATCATGCATTGCATCACATTGATGTTACACTTGGGTGTCCCTGTAAGTGAATTACAAGAACGAATCAGCCGAGTATCTGGTCTGAAAATGAGACTGGAAATGCAGGCAGGTATTCAGAATACGATAATCGTAAATGATGCTTACAGTGCTGACTTAGATGCTTATTCGTATGGAGTTGAATTCCTAAGTCAACAGGCTCCCGAGCGGATTAGGCTTGCAATTATAAGCGCGTTTGATCAATCTGGTATGGAGGAACGAGAGGTCTTCGAAAATATAATAGATAAGAGTAGGAAGTGGAGCTTGTCTGAATTGATATACATCTCAGAGAATGAATTTGACTTAGATACAGGTGGGGTCAAAGTAAGTTTCTATAAATCGAAGGAGGCATTACTTGCTGATTTACCTAACATTCCAATTGAAAATCGAGGTGTTCTCATCAAAGGGGCTAGAAAGTATAAGCTGGAGGATATCAATCGACGATTGATTGAAAAAAGTCATAGTGCAGAATTAAATATTGACCTGAATGCTATTGAGCGGAATCTCCGAGTATATAAATCATTTTTAAAACCAGAAACTGGAATAATTGCTGTAGTGAAAGCTTCTGCATATGGTTCAGGTTCAGAAGAGGTTGCTCGATTACTAGAAAGAAATGGAGTCGATTATTTTGCTGTAGCTTTTACAGATGAAGGGATCACACTGAGATTAGCGGGTATAAAAACACCGATCATGGTACTCAATCCTGATATAACCTCATTGGCCGACATTTCTCAATATGACTTGGAGCCAGAAATTTATAGTTTGGATCAGTTGCGGAGAGTTATTGAATTTAGCAAACATTCAAAGTATGCTTTACCTATTCATATCAAGTTGGATACAGGAATGCATCGATTAGGATTCCAAGAAAATGATCTTGCTGAAGTGGGCAAGCTTGTTTTGAGTGAAAAGGTAGTAGTGAAAACTGTATTTAGTCACCTTGCAAGTAGCGAAGATTCTAATGATGACGACTATTCCAAAAGTCAATTTGCATTATTTGAAAAGTATTATGATATAATCACTAAATCACTCAACATAAAACCAGCAAAACACATATTGAATTCTGGTGGAATATCAAGATTTCTCGATAGGCATTATGATTATGTACGGTTAGGGATAGGACTTTATGGAATTGATAATAATCCTGAAATGGAAGAATCTTTGACAAAAGCACATAAACTATCCGCAAGTCTGATACAAATCAAAGAGCTGAAGGCAGGCCAAAGTGTAGGATATAATCGTAAAACAATCCTCGAAAAGGATACAAAGATTGGAATTGTCAATATTGGCTATGCTGATGGCGTGATGCGGAATATTGGAAATCGAAGATATTCGTTTCTGATCAATGGAGCTGAGGCTGTAATTCTAGGTAGCGTATCTATGGATCTTACTATCGTAGATTTGAATGAAGTGCCAGATCCTGTAATAGGAGAGGATGTAATAATTTTTGATGATGTTCATTGTATTGAGCACTTATCTAGAACTGCGGGGACTATTCCTTATGAGATATTAAGTAGGATATCTAGTCGAGTGCAACGGAAGTTTTCACGGGAATAAGAGCTAGAGATCTGATAACTAGAAGTTATCCGACCTCTTTTATTACATTTGCATAAAGCTTAGAAATACTGCTAACCCTAATCATATTCCGAAAAGGTATAAATTAAAAATTGACCATGGCAAAGAATAAAACAAGAAAAGAGAAAGATAGCATTGGCGTAATCGAAGTGCCAATTAATAAATATTGGGCAGCGCAGACGCAAAGATCAATTGAGAATTTCAAGATTGGTGGTCAGTTGATGCCGAAAGAAGTAATTCAAGGTTTTGCGATATTGAAAAATGCAGCGGCGAAAACAAATGCTGAATTGGGAGCACTTCCAAAAGGAAAAGCTACGCTGATTGGTAAAGTTTGTAAAGAAATCTTGGCGGGCGAATTGGATGATCAATTTCCATTGGTAGTTTGGCAGACGGGGTCTGGTACACAATCTAACATGAATGTAAATGAAGTAATCGCTAACAGAGGGCATGTAATCAAAGGAGGAAAGCTAACTGATAAATCTAAAGTGCTTCACCCGAATGATGATGTGAACAAATCTCAATCCAGTAATGATACATTTCCAACTGCAATGCACATTGCGGCATACAAAGCGGTAGTAGAATGTACAATCCCAGGAATGGAAAAATTGAGAGACACGCTAAAAGCAAAATCAAAAAAGTACATGAAAGTCGTAAAAATTGGGCGAACGCATTTCATGGATGCTACTCCTATTACGCTTGGACAAGAATTAAGTGGGTATGTATCACAATTAGATCATGGTATAATAGCGATTAAGAATACATTAAAGCACTTGTCAGAATTAGCTCTTGGTGGTACTGCTGTTGGAACGGGACTTAATACACCAAAAGGATATGATAAATTAGTAGCGAAGCACATTGCTAAGTTGACAGGTCTTCCTTTTATTACGGGGAAAAACAAATTTGAAGGTTTAGCGGCACATGATGCGATAGTAGAATCACATGGAGCATTGAAAACAGCTGCAGTGTCACTGATGAAGATCGGAAATGATATTAGAATGTTGGCTTCGGGCCCAAGATGCGGAATCGGAGAGATCACAATTCCAGCAAATGAGCCAGGATCATCAATAATGCCAGGAAAAGTAAACCCTACTCAATCAGAGGCATTGACTATGGCTATGGCACAGGTAGCGGGAAACGATGTCGCTATCAATATAGGAGGCATGACAGGTCAGTTCCAATTGAATGTATTCAAGCCTATGATGATTTTTAATTTCTTAATGTCTGCCAGATTGATCGGAGATGCATGTGTAAGCTTCAATGATAACTGTGCTGCTGGGATAGAGCCAAATCAACAAAGAATCACAGAAAACTTGAACAATTCACTTATGCTTGTAACAGCTCTGAATACTAAGATCGGTTATGATAAAGCATCAGAAATAGCTAAAAAAGCGTACAAAGAAGGGACTACCTTGAAAGCCGCCGCTCTATCATTGAAGTACTTAAATGAAAAAGAATTTGATGCTTGGGTAAGACCTGAGAAGATGATATAATTTGTTTGATAGAATATATCAAGAAGAGCAGCTGTCGTATGATGGATGCTCTTCTTTAATTTTTGCTTTATTTTCGACTGTTCGATTTTTAACTTTTCGACGATCGATTTTTAGACCATGTGTTAATGTCAAATACAAAAAGACCATATATCGAACTTCATATTGCAGTGCTTTTGTATGGGCTTACAGCTGTATTGGGAGATTTGATTCAATTGCCAGCGGTAGTCTTGGTTTGGTGGAGGGTCTTGATCACTAGTTTTTCTTTGCTTTTTTTAATCAGATTTGGTAGGGATTTATTGACTGTAAAGAAGTCTGTTGCTACTCCAATAATGCTGATTGGTTGCATCGTGGCAGTTCATTGGATTTGTTTTTATGGATCTATCAAATTGGCAAATGCATCTGTGGCATTGGTCTGTATGGGAACAACTACGACTTTTACCTCCTTTTTAGAACCATGGGTTATGAAAAAGAAGATTGATCCATTGGAAACCTTGTTAGGGTTATTGATTATTCCAGGAATGGTATTGGTGGTCAATAGTATTGATATCAGTATGAGAAATGGAGTGATTGTGGGTATTGCTTCGGCTTTCTTTGCTGCATTATTCGGCACTTTGAATAAAAAGTATGTAGATACAGCAACTCCTGCAATGTTTACCTTTCTTCAACTAGGGAGTGCATGGATATTTATCAGTTTGATACTTGTTTTTGGAGGCTCATATTTAGATTTGTCGATTTTCTTTCCTCCAAGTATTTCGGATTGGATCTATGTAATTATCCTCGCATTATTGTGCACTACGCTAGCATATATTCTTAGTCTTAGAGCATTGAAATCCTTATCGGCATATGCTACAAATTTGGTTATTAATCTAGAGCCTTTGTACGGCATTGTTCTAGCTGCGGCCATTCTGAAGGAATATGAGCAACTGACTACTAATTTTTATATAGGAGGAGGCATTATTCTTGCAATAGTTATGTCGTATCCATATTTAAAAAAGAGATTTTCTCCTGTTCTATGATAGACGAACATTCATTCAAAGCTATTTATTCTTATTGTGAATCTGTATCTGATTCACCATCTGAAATATTGCACCAGCTATATAGAGAAACACATCTCAAAACACTTGCTCCTCGAATGGCCTCTGGTCCTGTGCAGGGTCGATTTTTGAGCCTTTTTAGTAAGTTAGTCTCACCGACTCAGGTATTGGAAATTGGAACCTTTACAGGGTATGCTACAATATGTATTGCTGAGGGATTAGCCGAGAATGGTCATATTCATACAATAGAAGTCAATCCGGAACTCGACCATATATCGGACAAATACTTTAGAAAAGCGGGAGTAAGGGATCAAATCACGTCTCATGTTGGTGATGCTAAGACAATCATAGGCCAGCTCTATAGACAGTTTGATATTATATTTATAGATGCAAAAAAGAGAGATTATGCGCTCTATTTTGATTTAGTTATCAATAAAGTAAGGCCAGGTGGATATATCTTAGCGGATAATGTGTTGTGGGATGGGAAGGTGTATTCTGGAGGAAAAGATATTACGACAAAGTCATTGATAGAATTCAACCAGAAAATGAAAGATGACGATAGAGTAGAGACTTTGTTGCTGCCTTTGAGGGATGGGTTGACTATTATGAGAAAAAAATAAATGAACTAAATAGAAGGAATTCGTTGATAGAGTAGTCTAACATATAAATACATACCATTATTTCATTTAGTACTTGCATTATATTTGACTGATCACCATCACATGTTGAAGTTAATCTCAGAAGGAAATGAGCTTTCATTTAGAAGGCTCTATGACTATTATAATGAGATGGTGTACAATACTGCGATGGGGTTTGTTGCTGATGTAACATATGCTGAAGAAATCACGCAAGATGTATTTACTAAAGCGTTTAGAAGTGCGGGGTCTTTTAAAGGAAGTTCGTCTGTGAAAACATGGCTTTACAGGATTACAATAAATACGTCACTCAATCAAATCAGTAAGAATAAAAGGCTTAGATATACAGGAATAGAGAGTATTGAAAAAATTGAGTACAACCATCCTGGAATTCTTCTTGAGAATAAAGAAAATGCGGAGACACTTCAATGGGCTATAAACTCACTTCCTGTAACACAGAAAACAGCTTTTGTACTAAGTTTTATTGAAGGTCTACCTCGTCAAGAGGTAGCGGATATAATGAAAACTAGCTTAAAGGCTGTAGAGTCGTTGCTGCAAAGAGCAAAGGGTAATCTTAGGCTAAAATTAGAGAAATTGTATCCTCACCGAAGGAAAAAGTAAATATTAATGTCAAACAAGTAGATATATGAAACAAGAAAAAGACATATGGATCGAAAGTGTGATGAAAAGTCACCAAGGAAAGACGCGATTAAAACCCTCAACATTAATATTTGATCGTATATCATTGCATCCTAATAAGGTGAGACTTATGAGTCTAGGGCAGATTTCAATTGCCGGAGTAGCTGCATCTGTTCTAATATTAATAAATAGTGTAGCAATTCAAAGTCTCAATACGTCTATGATCTCAGAATCGGCTAGTATTGCCTATGAAGATCAACTTATTTCTGATTATAATTTATATAAATATGAATAAGCTCAAATTTTATAAAATAGCGACTATTTCCCTATTGTTACTTAATGTGATATTAGTGTCTGCTTTTTTTATCACAAAACCTAAAAATGGGCACGCTGGTAAAAATAGATTAAATGCCCAAGCGCATTTTAAAATGGATAAAACTCAACATGATAAATTTTTGATTAATGTTGAAGCACATCATGAAGAAATGAAGGCAATAAAAGAAAAACAGAGTGAGATACTTAAACCATATTTGTATAGTGTAAGCGATAGTCAACAAATGGAAAATCAAGATGCAGTAATGCATATGATGAAAGAACTGGAGGAGAAAAAATTGACTTCTGTTTATACGCATTTACAGAATGTAAAGAGTATTCTAAATGAAAATCAGTTGCCTATGTTTGACTCGTTTCTAAAACATAGATTAGAAGATATAACAGAAATGGATAAAAAAGAGCGACCACATAAAAAGAAATAATGAAGAGTTTATTTGTTATGTTTTTCGCATTGTTAAATTTTGTCACGGAAGGTCAGACATTACGACCAATCGAGGTTTCTTTTATGCCTTTGTTCAATAATACGGCGTTAGAGTTGGATGTATCACTAAATGAAGACAACCTAAAGATATCTAAGTTAAGATTTTATGTAACCAATATTAGTTTTTTTAATGGTGATAACCTTCTTTGGAAAGAATCTGATAGTTATCATCTCCTAGATGTGGAGGATGAGGGAAGTATGAATCTGATTTTGGATGTTCCTGATAATATAGATGCCAATCAATTGATGTTTGATCTTGGAGTGGATAGTCTTACAAATGTATCTGGTGCAATGGCGGGTGATCTGGACCCCATGCATGGTATGTACTGGGCGTGGCAGAGTGGATATATTAACTTCAAAATTGAAGGTAGATCTGATAAGTGCCCCGCAAGAAAAAATAAATTCCAGTATCACTTAGGAGGATTTTTAGCCCCTAATATCTCGCTACAGAAAGTATCTTTAACAATCAATAAAATCAATGATATAAATGTGTCAATTGATATCAGTAAATTATTCGAAACTATAGATGTATCGAAAACATATGAAATAATGAGCCCAAGGCCAGAAGCAGTATCTATTTCACAACAAGTGGCTTCAATTTTCGAAATTAAAGAATGAATAAGTGGCGCATTATCATATTCGGCTTAATCGTTGGGGCTTTAGGTTTTTTGCAGTCTAATATTATTGACCTACAATATCCTGATCATTTTCCAGAGCCAGTCTATGACTTCACAAAGAATGAACTTAGAGAGGCAAACATACTTCTGGGTAAAACATTGTTTTACGATCCTATTCTGTCAATAGATGGAACTATCTCTTGTGCTTCCTGTCATTCTCCATACCACGCTTTTGCACATACTGATCATGATCTTAGCCATGGTATAGATGATATAATAGGTATTCGAAATGCTCCTGCATTATTTAATTTAGCTTGGCACAAAACATTTATGTGGGATGGTTCGATCAATCATTTAGACATGCAGTCGTTGGCTCCAATGACCAGCCCTTCTGAGATGGGAAATAATCCAATGAATATCATTACTGATCTAGAAGCATCAGAAAAATATAAAACCCTATTCTTTGAGTCATATGGTGATTCTACTATTACTGGAGAGCGTTTACTGTTGGCCATGTCGCAGTTTCAGTTGACACTTGTATCTGGGAACTCAAGGTATGATAAGATCATAGAAGGAATTGATAGCTTCACTATACAAGAGCAAAAAGGATATGAATTGTATATTGAAAGTTGCAGTAATTGTCATACTGAACCATTGTTTACCAATGGAGATTTTGCTAGCAATGGTCTATCCATAGATTCTACATTGATGGATTTCGGAAAAGGAGCAATCACAAAAATGAAAGCTGATAGCCTTTTGTTCAAAGTACCTTCACTAAGAAATTTAGCTTATACAAAACCGTATATGCATGATGGGAGGTTCGAGAAATTGAGAGAGGTGCTCAATCATTATACGGAAGGTGTTTTGCATTATGGTCAAGATAACTCATCAAATAGACTGGCAAAAAATCTAATACTATCAAACAATGAGAAATCGGATATATTAGCTTTTTTGAAGACACTAAATGATCAAGAATTTGTTTTTAATAAGGAACATAGGGAGAGATAGGACATTACATTTCTTCTCCTGAGATCCTTTTGTTTTTAATACCTAAATACTTTTCTATTTCTTGTTCTATATATTTGGCTTTTGTAATGTCTGTAAATCGGCTAATTAATTTTTGTGTTTTTTGACCTTCTGATTCATTGACAACCATTTGTAAGCAAAGGCCATTGGAATCTTTTTTGACAAACAATTGATCTATATTTTTAGCAAGATAAATCTTGTCACTAATAAAATTCTTTGGTCTATACTCTATTGCAAGTTCCTTATGAGTTACGGTTACATAGATTTTATTCTGTTTGAATTTAAGAAGGCTGACAAGAGAGTATATAAATGAAAATGCAAATGCCAAGGCAATATAAGCTAACAAAAGAATGCCTTTAGAAGCAAATATACCTAAGAACATGAAAGCTAGAAATGGACTTAAGGAAGCGGATACAGTATGCAGTATAGATGCTGGTTGATTTAATGTAAGTTCCAATTGATCATTATATTCTAAAATATCTATCCCAATAGGTTTTGCTATTTCCGCTTCTGAGGATGTAGATTGTAGGTCAACTACTTTATCCATTATCGAGAATATAGCATTACAGTTATCACATTTTGCCGAATTATTAGCTAGATTAATATTTGCTGCTGGAGTCTCACAATTACAATTTGGACAACTGATCAATGTGAAGTCTTCTTTTTTTGAGAATTCTAGATCAAGCGGTTTATACTTATCTTTATATTTTTGTTCCATATTTGAGACAAACTATTTATTTTCTTCAACAGTAAATTAAGTCAATAGTATAAATATACCAATCCAAGCGAAGGAAATACAAAAACAACTTGTCCAATTAGAAATCTAACTTTAAAACTATGAAAACAACTTTTAGCTTTTTGATCTGTATGGTCATATGTTTTGTCGCACAAGCACAACTATCGCCTGCCATCACTTCATGGCTACAAAATACAACGGAGACCGGAACATATTATGTATCAGGAAATTCTACAGCATTAGAGAACAATATTCTCGTGAATTGCCAAAAGGTAGAATATTCTGATGATTTTGTATACGTACATACCAAAGGAATACCTTCTTATCCTACAGGACCTTTTTCTGATGGGAATCCATCACAGGCTTCTGATCAAGATGCAATCTATAAAATGCCATTGAATCCAACACCCAATAATGGTAACTTAGATAATACGGTAGGTGGTAACATAGGAATCTTTGTCAATGGAGTTTCACTTTTTGACTATAGAGATGGAGTTGGCTGGAATTCAAATAATAATTCACTTTGCGGTGGCCCAGTTAATCCACCTTGTCCAGGTGGACCAATGGCTCAGACGGATTGGTCTAGAGATGCAATACCAGCTGAAATGCCAGGTTTTGATTGCTCAAAGGCGCACCCGGCTATGGGTAATTATCATCACCATCAAAACCCTTCTGCATTTAAATTAGACATTGATGTAGTGTCTGATATATGTAACTTGTATGATGCTGATGGTCTATATGCTATAGACTCTGATGCACATTCGCCGCTTATTGGGTATGCTTATGATGGATATCCGATATACGGGGCATATGGATATGCAAATAATGATGGTACTGGAGGAATAGTAAGAATCAAATCTGGATATCAACAAAGAGATATCACTGTAAGAGAAACGCATGCGGATGGTTCGGATGTGGCTGATGGGCCTGCAATAAGTAGTACATATCCAATAGGATATTTTAGGGAAGATTATGTATGGATGTCACATGATACGGAAGACTATCTTGATGTGCATAATGGAAGACAATGTGTAACTCCAGAGTATCCTGATGGGACATATGCTTATTTTGCGACAGTGGATGAAAAATGGAATTCTACTTACCCGTATGTTGTAGGTCCTAACTTTTACGGTAATTTCGAAAGAAGAGATGTGAACTCTGTGAATGAGGCTACTACGATCTTTGATGGAACGGTATCTACCAACGAACTAGATTTAAATAGTACTGATGTTACTATCTTTCCTAATCCTACTTCAGATTTGATTGCCGTACAGGTTAATACTCTGGTAGAGAATGATATTACGGTTCAACTTATAAATGTAGCTGGTAAAGTAATAGATTCGAAAACAATTTCGAAAGGAAGTACGATTGCATATTTTGATATACAAACTCTTTATGATGGAGTATATTTAGTAAGATTAAATAATGGAGCATATTCAACAACTAAGAAAATAGTGGTTGAAAGATAGTTCTTGACGATATATAAGAATGGTTTTTTGGGGTTATTCCTTCGATTAGTTATTTAATTAGTCGGAGGAATTTTTTGTTTCAATCATTTATAACGACTTTCTATTCCTGCATCGTTGGTCAGCCAAGCTATCGTAAAATTGGATTAATTGGATAGAGAAATAAAAACACAATCTATTTGTTAAGGATTCAGTAAGTTATTGAAGACCTATTTTATTTAATACTACTTGCTTGTAACTATTTCCTATTGGTAAATAGTTGTCTCCTATCTGTACCATGTTTCCTTGTATTGAACTTACTTTACTTGTGTTTATAATGTATGATTTGTGTATTCTTAAAAATCCTGATTCTTGTAATCTAGCGTTCATTTTAGTTAAAGTAGTAGCTGTAAGTAATCGATTATTTGAAGTGTGAAATTGGACGAAATTTCCTTTTGATTCTAAATAATCTACGTTTTCCAACCAAATTTTTTGTTGAATTCCATCTACTTTGATGAAGATATGCTTTTCGGCGTTTGGAGTGTTTAATGTAGCCTGCTCTTGAGGTTGGTGAAGCTTCAGTACTTTGTTGGTTGCTTTTATAAATCGATCAAATCTGATCGGTTTCATTAGATAATCAATGACACCAAATTCGTAGCTTTCGAGCGCAAACTCCGAATATGCAGTTGTGAGAATTACAGATGGAGGATTGTCCATTGTTCTAAGCATTTCAAGGCCACTCAATTCTGGCATGTTGATATCCAAAAAAATAAGATCTACATTATGCTTATATAAGTAATTTAGTGCCTCTATAGCATTGTAGCAATTGGTTACACATTCTAGATTGTTTCTTTTTTGGATATAGTTTTCTAGAACTCTGTGAGCAAGAGGCTCATCATCCACTATCATGCATTTTAGGCTCATAGTTGAACTTTTAGGTTAACAATATATTCCATTTCTAGTTCTTGTAAATCTAATGTATGCTTTTGAGGATACATTAGTTGAAGCCTCTTTTTTACATTTTCCAATCCTATGCCACCAGAATGGATTTTTCCTTTTTTCTGCACGATTTTATTCGATATGTAGAAATGAAACAATCCACTTTCTTTCATTTCGATAGAAATTTTTATCAGTCCTGGTTCTATCCCCGTTCCATATTTGAATGCATTCTCTACAAAAGGAAGAAGAAGTAACGGGACGATTTCGAAATTGTCAAAATGTCCTTTTTTCTCTATGTCGATATTACAATCTCGTACTCGAATCCGCTCTAGATCTATATAATTCTCTATGTTCTTGATTTCTGTAGATAGTGGGGTATATGTTTTTTTGTGACTCTCTAACTGGTATCTCAAAAGATCCGAAAGCTCTAAGATGATTTCGTTTGCTTTTTCGCTATCCTCTAGATTTGTAGAGTAAATATTATTAAGAGTATTGAATAAGAAATGCGGATTGACTTGTGATTTCAAAAGCTTAAGTTCAGATTCTAATTGCTTGGCTTCTAATTTTTCTATAACAAACATTTGGCGTGTACCATGATAGGAAAGTTTTAGGCCAAAAGCTACTAAAACAATAACAGGAAATAAAACAACATCTGCCCAAAATCCTTGAATAGCACCCATTTGTACCACCTTAGTATTTAGGATGTGATCGACTGTGGCAGTAACTAAAACAACACCAATCACTACCAAGATAAATAGCGCCTTTTTTTTCCATTTCTTATACAGTACATTATAAGCATAGAAACTTCCATAGATGAGGAATAGTATTTCGCCGATTACTAAGAAGACTGTCTGAGGGGCTTCAAGTGGTTGGTCTCCTTCGCTTCTACCAACAAAATAAATCGAAATATATAAAAATGCAAATATGAAAAGCCAAGGAAGAAAGTGCCTCCAGAATCTAGGGTGATTATAAAAATTAGTCCAACTCAATATCTTTTCCATATATCAAAGGTCATAAATTCAAAACTAAATTTGGAAATAAAATGATGAACGTCGTTCATCATGGCTTCATCTTCATTCATCATCAACCTGATTTTGCTGATCACTAATTCAAGATTTTGAGATAGGCATACGATAGATTTGTATCATCTTATTAAAATAACGGAATTAACATTTTATCCTTTAAAATATTCCAATAACAACGATACATTATGAAATTATCAATTAAGAAGCTTTCAAAAACATATGAAAACGGAGTAAAGGCTCTAGATAATATTTCTCTAGATATAGAAACGGGAATGTTCGGACTACTCGGACCAAATGGGGCTGGTAAATCTACACTTATGAGAACGTTGGCTACACTCCAAGAGCCAGATCAAGGTGAAATGTTTCTTGGGGAAATAGATATCATCAATCAAAAAAATGAACTGAGAAAACAACTCGGATATCTACCGCAAGAATTTGGAGTATATCCAAAAGTTAGTGCATACGATTTACTTAATCATATGGCGGTACTCAAAGGAGTAAGTATTCGTTCGGAGAGAAAAAGCTTAATCAATGCGCTTCTTGAGCGTGTCAACTTGTATGATAAACGAAAGGCGTCAGTTAGCTCTTTTTCTGGAGGAATGCGACAGAGATTTGGTATAGCTCAGGCTCTGATTGGTAATCCAAACCTTATTATTGTAGATGAGCCTACTGCAGGTCTTGATCCGGGAGAGCGAAATAGATTTTATAATCTGCTGGCGGAAATTGGAGAAAATGTAATAGTGATTTTATCTACACACATAGTAGAAGATGTACGGGAGTTGTGCAGTAATATGGCGATCATTAATCATGGGAAGTTATTATACAGCGGCACACCAAAGTCAGCAACTGAATCACTCGAAGGCAAGATATGGGAAAAGTCAGTGCGTAAAGACGAACTAGCATTTTTACAATCAGAGGTGCAGATTATATCTACTAAACTGGTAGCCGGTCTTCCTCTTATACATGTATACAGTGATGATAATCCTGGATATGAATTCCAGGAGGTTCAACCAAATCTAGAAGATGTGTTCTTTAGCAACATTCATGGAAAAATAAATACAGACGAGGTAGTGGCTGCAGTTTAAAGCTCGCCGATTACGCTCTGTTATAGTTAATTTAGAATTACAACTTTCTAATTCTATTTTCTTTAAAATACAACAACAATAATATGTTTCAAGAAATATTCTCATTCGAAGTAAAAAATAGACTTAAAAGGCCAATGGTTTATGTCTTTACGATTATAAATTTTGCTCTTGTTTTTGCGGCATCGATAAGTGATAATGTACAAATCGGTGGTGGTAACGATGCTATTAAATTGAATTCTCCTCAAGTGATCATGACTACTACTTTGTTGATGACGTTGATTGGCGTATTCATGACTACTGCTTTTATGAATACAGCAATACTTCGAGATTTTGAATCCAAATTTGATGGGATAATATTCAGTACCTCAATATCAAAAAGCGGTTATTTAGGTGGTCGATTTTTAAGTGCATTCTTTATTGCTTTGATTCCATTTCTTGGAGTCTTTGCTGGCATAGCTTTAGCTGCGGCAAGTCCAATGGTAAGCCCTGATGATGTATGTGCATTTTCTTTTGGAACATATCTATCAACGTTTATTATAGGAGTGCTACCAAATGTATTCATCACATCTGCTCTAGTCTTCTCATTGGCTGCATTATTTCGATCTAGCCTTTATTCTTTTGTAGGAGCACTTGGAGTGGTGATTCTGTACATGATTATGATCTCTATGGGAGGCGATATGGAAAATGAAACGATGGCAATATTAAGTGATCCATTGGGTATTAATTCATATAGTCTTTTGACAAAATATTGGACAATAGGAGAGAAAAATACTCAATTGTATGACCTTACTGGATTGCTTTTATTCAATAGAATTATATGGATAGCCGTAGCTGCGGTAATTTTATTGCTAACATATTCAAAATTCTCTTTTGCAAGAAAAGCGAATAAGAAGAAATCAAAAAATGACAATTACGAAACGCCATTGAGCATGTCGACATACCAACAAATGGAAGCATTGCCAGTAGTACAGGTTTCTGACTCTTCAATTAATAAATGGAATCAATATCTCTACCAAACATGGATGGAGATCAAAGGGCTATTTCGTTCCACACCGTTTATTGTAATCTTGGCGTTTGGAATGGTTAATATGTTTAGTATGCTCGGGTCGATTGACGAAAGCTATGGAACGGGAAATCATCCAGTAACATATCTAATGGTAGATGCTATTCGCGGATCACTTTATATATTTCTGGTAGCGGTATTAATGTACTATAGTGGGGCATTGATATGGAAAGAAAGGGATGCTAAAATGGATGAGTTGTTCGATTCATCGCCGTTTCCTACATGGGTGCCATATATGTCAAAATTAACTGCATTAATAGTAGCCACAGCATTGACTTTATCAATAGGAATAGTTTGTGGAATCTTGGTGCAATTGACGGGAGGTTATACCCATTTTGAGTTCAGTGTATACGCTAGAGAACTATTAATTTATGACCTATTGCAATTTACGACGATGATCGCACTGTCGATGTTCATTCAAACACTGGTTAATAATAAGTACATAGGATACTTTGTTTTTTTAGTTGCAATTGTACTATTGAAATTTGGTCCACGAGCCCTAGAAGTATCAAGTAATATGGTTGCTTACGGAAACGTACCATCTTACATATATTCTGATATGAATGGTCGGAGTTTATATTCTGATGGATTGTTTTGGTTCAATACATATTGGATGTTATTCGCTGGGTTGCTCTCAATTTTGGGTATCCTATTTTGGGTAAGAGGAAAAGAGAATAGTTTTGGAAAAAGATTTAAGCTTTCAAAAGGAAGATTCAATGGGAAGTTAGCATTTCATACAGTGGTTATTGGATTGGCATGGTTGGCTACTAGTGGTTTCTTATTTTATCAAAGTCAAGTGATTAATTCTAAAGATTCAAAGGATGCCATTATACTACAGAAAGTAGCATATGAAGAAAATTATAAGAAGTATCAACACATCGCACAACCACGAATCACAGCGGTCGATTTTGAGATTGATATTTATCCTGAAGATAGAAAATTCGCTGCAAAAGCTAACATGCAAATACTAAATAAGACTGACGAAGAAATATCTGAGATACACTTCACTCTGCAAGATGATTATGAAATAGAAATTGAGATACCAAATGCTGATTTAAAAATTGATGATGCAAAATCTCACTATCAAATATATAAGTTAGCCACCCCAATTCAGCCAAACGAAACTATGGAGATTGTCGTAAGTAGCAGTTATGAATCAAACGGTATAGAAAATGAAGTGAGCAATAATGATGTAATAAGCAATGGATCCTTTATTGGTAATTATAAATTTTTACCTATAATAGGATACGCAGAATCTTCAGAGATTTCTGATAAAGATGATAGAAAAGAGCACAATTTAATTCCTAAATTAAAAGTCACAAAATTACATGCGAATTGCAGCGCATCGTGTCAAAATAGTTACATAAGTCAAGATGCAGATTGGGTCCAAGTATCAAGTGTGATAAGTACATCCTCTGATCAACGTGCAATCGCTCCAGGTTCATTGATTAAAGAATGGACAGTCGGAGATAGAAAATACTATCAGTATGCCTTAGATAGAAAAGTATTAAACTTTTACACCTTTATATCAGGAAAATATGAAGTAGCAAGAGAAGAATGGATCTCGGAAAAGGGCAAGAAAGTAAACACTGAAATCTACTATCATAAAGGCCATGAATACAATATAGATAAGATGATTAAATCACTGAAGAATTCTCTTTCTTACTACACGGAGAATTTTACGGAGTATCCACATAATGAGGCTAGAATTATCGAATTTCCTAGGTACGAGAGTTTTGCTCAAGCATTTCCAGGGACGATGCCATACTCTGAATCAATGGGCTTTATATCTGACCAACGAGAAGAACATGCTATTGATCATATCTACTATGTAGTAGCACATGAAATGGCACACCAATGGTGGGCTCACCAAGTGGTAGGAGCAAATGTTCAAGGTGCAACGATGTTGTCAGAATCATTTTCGCAGTATAGTGCATTGATGGTAATGAAACGCGAATATGGTGCTGATAAAATGAAACAATTTATGAAGTATGAAATGGATAGATACTTAAGAGGAAGGGCTAGAGAAAGTGACAAAGAGCTGCCACTAATGATCAATGAAAATCAACCTTATATACATTATGCGAAAGGAAGTGTAGTCATGTATGCACTCCAAGAGTACATAGGAGAAAACAATATAAATAAGGCAATGAGAGATTTTGCAATAGCAAAATCGTATCAAGAACCACCATACACAAATACACTAGAGTTCAAAGATTACTTGTATGAAGTGACTCCTGATAGCCTTCAGTACCTGATCCGTGATATGGTAGAATCGATAACACTCTACAGTAATAAAACGATTGATGCGTATTATCATAAAAGAGAAGATGGGAAATACGAGGTGACTTTAGAAGTGTCAGTAGAGAAGTATAGTGCTGATTCTATTGGAACAGAGACATTGATTAGTCATGATGATTATATTGACGTCGGAGTGTTTAGCAAAGATATCCCTGAGGGTGAAAAGTATGGGCGACCGATCAAAGTGCAAAGAGTCAAAATTGACAGCCCGACAAAGACAATTATAATGATCGTTGATGAAGAACCTTATAGAGGGGGTATTGATCCAAATTACCTATTGGTAGATAGAATCCCTGGCGATAATGTTAAAATACTCACGAAAGAAATTTGAAACAAATGGATGTTTTATTTAGATTTATAGTGTGATCTTAAAACTACATTCTAAGTGTGAAGTCATTCTAAATAATCAAAATTGTTAAATCAATTAGAGTTTAAACCTTCAAAAGCATTGGCTTTTGAAGGTTTTTTATTAGTTTATAGATTCGAATAGGGGGGGCGAAGGAAATATCCGACTAGTGAGTAGAATATAGTTAATAATTTTGACTGATCAATCTTAATCAGTGTTTTTTTGGATTGTAAATTAACTTATTGAAAAGAACAAACACAACAGTATGTATGAAGAAAAAACAGATGGAGCATTAATAGAGCAGGTCAAATCAGGAGACGAAGCAGCTTATCGAGAGTTGTTTAAGCGTTATTATAAAATCATTTGTTATAATGCATATAAAGTATATCCTGATCAGCATAAGGCGAAAGACTTTACGCAGGAAGTTTTCTTAGATTTTTGGAAACGAAGAGAAACGATTAATATCACATCTTCAATAAAGCATTATCTAGGCAGAGCGGTGAAGTATAAAGCTATAGATTTTATTAGAGCAAAAAAAATAAACTTTGAAGAAGGCTTAATCATGAAAGATGAAAAGTATACTAATGATAATGCTACAGAGTTCAAAGAATTAAAAGATATAATTCACAACACTGTAGATACACTTCCTAAAAAGTGTAAAATAATATTCTCGATGAGTCGATTCGAACAGATGAGTCATGGAGAGATTGCAAAAGAATTGGGTATATCCAAAAAGACAATAGAAAATCAAATTACAAAAGCATTAAAAATACTACGTCAATCGGTAGCACAATACCAATTAGGCTAAATTAAAAAAAGATGAAAAAGGAAGATTTTATTTATCTAATATATAAGGAGTATCGTGGGATGATAACTGCGGATGAAAAAGACCATCTTGAATATTGGCTTTCGGCTTCTAGAGAAAACCAAAAAACAAAAGATGATATCTTAATATCTATGAGTATGCTCGATGATTATGAGCCGGTATTTGAGGTAGATCTTGAAGAGGATTTCTCTGAATTGCAATCAAAGATTACAAATGAGAATACAGTAGTAAAATCATTGAAGTCAGAGGAGAAAGAAATAAAAGTATTCTCAATCAAACGCTGGATGTATGTAGCTGCATCATTGGTATTTGTATTAGGTGCTGTTACTTTATTCCAATTGGGATTATCGGGTGCAACTGAGATGAAACACGCTTCTACTTCGAATGACGAAACGCAATTAATAGAACTAAGCGATGGATCTACAGTTAGACTTAATCAGAATTCATCACTTTATTATCCTAGCGAATTTGATAGTGAGGAAAGATTAGTGAAGTTGGTAGGAGAGGCTTACTTTGAAGTCGAAAAAGACCCTAATCGCAAATTTGAAATAACAACTGATAAATCTCGTACAACAGTTTTGGGAACTTCATTTAATATAAATGCATATTCTGCGGATGAAGTGACAACTATTACTGTAAAAACAGGAAAAGTGAGATTTGAGGATTTAGAGATTGGTACAAAGGAAATATTGGTAGCCTATGATATTGCAGAGCTGTCTAATAAAGATGGAAGTATCACAAAATCAAAAGTATCCACATTTAATAATATGGCTTGGGCTTCCAAAAGGTTGAGTTTTCGAGATGCTCCTTTGACAGAAGTAATAGATTTTCTATCTCAGTTTTTTGAAGTTGAAATAGATGTAACTGAGGCGGATATTGAAGATTGTACGATTGATATGTCAAAACAACCAGCTGATTTGGAAATAATATTAAACAATATAAAGAAAGTTAATAGTATAGAATTCGAGGTGGTAAGTGATAAAAAATATAGGTTGACTGGTGGTAAGTGCTAAGTAGAATATACGTATAAGAAAATATAGATAGTAGTAGTTTTGAGAGCTCTGTTGCATTGAATTGTAACAGAGTTCTTTTAGTTTATAATTTTATTTCTTGAACTGATGTTTAGTTATTCAGTTTTTTACATGATGATGCATCAAAGGCGACTTTAGAATTAAGCATATTAACAAATTGTTCGCCAAGCGACCAATATGTATATCTTTGAACTACTAAGATTGGTAATCATATAGATTTATATGCTTTGTTGAGTCGATTTTGTTTGTTAGTTTTTATAAGTTTTTCCATCCTGCTATTTTCTAGCAAGGGATATAGTCAGAGCGAGTCAGTGGATCAACTTGTAAGTGTCAATCTGAAAAAACAGATGTTAGAAGATGCAATCTGGACGCTTAGTGAGCAGATAGATATTCCTATTTCATACAGTGGGAGTGACTTAGATGACAAGATAATAAGTAGAAATTTTGATTCTATTCCACTTTATAAAATTCTAGATAACTTACTCGAAGGGACTAATAATTATTATAATTTCACGGGCGGTCAATTATTTATTTTGAAGAGCTATTTGGATGATCTCACTCTATCAGGATACATTGAAGATAGTGAAACAGGTGAACGTCTTATAGGCGCATCAATTTATAACACTCCATCACAGAAAGGAACAGTAACAAATAATTTTGGTTTTTTTAGCTTGAAAGGAGATGTAAGAGACACATCTGCTACTATTTCGTATCTTGGTTACGAGCCTTTTGAGTTAGATTTTCGAAATGTGGAAGATGTACAGGTTGTGAAAATGAATCCAGATAATAGCCTTCCAGAAATAGTAATAAATGGAATTGATTCTACAAAGTTAGCTCCCGAATTAAAATCCAAGAAAAATTTATTGGAAGTATTCGACCTTAATAAAATAACTTCAGTAGGGGGAGAGCAAGATATTATGAGATTGATCTATCAATTGCCAGGAGCAACTACGGGCACTGACGGCCTTGGGGGGCTTCATGTAAGAGGGGGGAATGCAGATCAAAACTTAATAATGCTAGATGGGGTTCAGATATACAATCCCTATCACAGTTTTGGGCTATTTTCTATTTTCGATAATAACACAGTTAGTTCTGTCAATTATCTAAAAGGTGCTTTTCCTGCTCGATTTGGGGGAAGGCTTTCATCTGTTTTGGATGTCCGATTAAAAGATGGTAATTCAAAAAGTTTTGCATCGAATATCACAGTTGGTTTGCTTGCAACTAAAGCCATGATTGAAGGCCCAATAATTAAAGATAAGTTATCTTTTTTGGTGAATGTTAGACAAACACACTTTAATCCAATTTTCAAAAAAGATGAATGGAGGGCAAAAATACTCGGAGATGGTGAGAGCGATTTGGGTTATGCATTCGGAGATGTAGTTTCTAAATTGACCTATACTCCATCTCCCAAAGACAGGATTTATCTCAGTTATTATGGTGGCAATGATTCTTATAATAAGTCGAGTACAGAGATAGATACTTTTTTGAGTGGTAATGTATCAATTGATACATTACTAGATAAGACAACAGAAAGCCAGGTTTTGGATTGGGGGAATAAACTAGTTGTGGGCAGATGGAATCATCAATTTACTAATAATCTGTTTTCAAATCTTACATTGAATTATAGCAAGTTCAAGTTTGTATCAGAAGACTTTTATGAATATAGCCAAGACGAGTATTTAGGTAACCCCGCTGATACATTCTCGCTAGAGTCGATATATCAATCTAATGTTGAGAAAATAACAGCAAAGCTAGATTTCGAGTACATACCGAGTAATAAACACTATGTCCGAAGCGGAATAACATACGCGGATAATAGGTACACACCAGGGATTTCAATTGTAAAAGATGACTTAAATGGTTCACCGTCGAGTGGCCTTGATCTGAACTCAAAAGAGTGGAACCTTTACATAGAGGATGAATGGAAAATTAATAACGCAATAGTTGCAAATATTGGATTGTTTTCTTCATTATTTGATACAGAAACAAAGTCTTATTTTTCATTGGAACCAAGAATTTCATTGGACTGGAGGCTTTCTGATAGAATGACACTAGGGGGGTCAGTGAATAGAGTAACCCAAAATTTGCATGTTCTTAGTAGAGCTGGATCTGGGTTTCCTACTGATCTATGGGTTCCATCCACAGATATAGTGAAGCCGCAATCTGCATTGCTATTTGATCTTAGTATGGACTATACAATGCCTAATGTTGCGGAATTTTCGGTAGGTGCTTTTTATAAAAAAATGAATAATATAATTTCATATCGTGAAGTGTTGAACTACGTTACCATTGGGTCAAATAGTCTGCTGACTTCAGAGAATTGGCAACAGAATGTAACCTCTGGAGAAGGGCGATCATTAGGTTTGGAGATTTTAGCTCAGCGAAAAGTGAAATCTTATTCCGCAGCTATGTCATATTCATTATCAAAGTCGGATCGGGAATTTGATCTCGTAAACGAAGGTGAAAGCTATCCATTTACGTTTGAGCATAGACATAAACTAAACATCAATTTATCAAAAAAACTTTCTAAGAAGTGGAGATTGGATTTGTCATGGAATTATAATTCGGGAAGTCGTATAAATATACCTTTAAGTAAGTGGCAATATATAAGAGAAAATGGCGTCCTAGATTTTTTCTATTATGATGTAGGGTCTAAGAATAGCTTCAAACTCCCTGATTATCATAGATTAGATTTTTCTTTTACTTATATCAAGCCTGTCTCTTATGGTGAAGTGACTTTTGTTTTAGGAGTATATAATGTGTATAATAGAAAGAATTCTTATTATATAAATACTGATTACTCTGCTTTTACTGAGGAGTTGAGTTATAAGAATGTAAGTATTATTCCAATTTTACCTTATTTTTCAATGAAATTATCAATATTCTAAAACCTTAGATCATGAATAAATATTGTTTTTTGTTATTGATGATAATGTCCATTCTAGCATGTGAACAGGAGATAGAACTAGATCTCGAATTGCCACGAGAGTTGGTGGTCTTGGGGTCTCTTTCTCCTAATAAACGAGCGGAAATAAGATTGGGGACTACAAGTACTTCAAGCCGAGCTAGTATATTGACTCCCAAAAATGGAATGATTACTATTTCTCAAAATGGAGAAACGATTGGGAGGTTCAAATATGTCGAAGAGTCAAGTTTGTATTTCTTTAATGAGCCGTTATATATTTTTGATTACAATTTTTTATTGGGGAATACTTATGACATATCTGTCTCATTGCCTGGCTTTGAAGATGCAAAATCATCCACTACAATACCGAATAGTCTACCACAGATTGAGGCAGAGTTAGAACCTCCAGTTTTGATCGCTGAAAAAGGAGAGGTACAGACTTATGCAGCAAAAATAAATCTAAAACAAGGGGTCAATATTCAACAAGATGCATTATACCATATAAAGGTGCAATTAGAAATAATCGAACAGGACTTTACATACTTATTAGGTACTGATACCTATTCGGAGGGCCTGTTTCCATCAAAAAACCTCCTTCACGAGGATGGATTTATATTTAGAGGGCAAGATGCTAATGATAATATTAATCTACCATCTGCACTATTTAGTTTTAATTTTATACCAAATTTTGAAACCAAAGGCAAGATTTTTCTAGAGGTAAGACAAGTAAGTCAAGAATATTTCGATTTTCACAACTCCGTTGCTGATCAAGAGGTTTCAAATATAAACGAAGGACTATTAACGCAACAAGCTTCGAATATCTCAAATAATATTGTCAATGGAATAGGGAACTACGGTTCTTATACATCTCGTACTTACGAATTTGAATGGTAAATGGATACGCTTGAGTGGGAATCCTGCTCTGCAAGGGGCGATCAAATCCATAGTGTATCTGATATTTGAATAGAGATTGTGCTAATTTTTTAAAGGTATCCCTATACCAACAAATAGTAAAATGTACTAAATAAAAAAAGACACCGATATAATATCGATGCCTCTGATAAGAGTGTTTTTGCTCTTGTTTAAAAACTCACTTTGTATTACAAGCCTATCATTACTTCCCCTTAGTAACTTTGATCAACTTGTTATAATTATTATTTTGGATTCTTACATAGAATAGTCCATCTGGATAGTTGGCTAGAGATATCAACCCTGTATAAGTATCATCGTATTTTGTGATTGATCTAGTTTGAAGTTTTTGACCCACACTACTGTAGACTTCTATGAATTGGAATACAGATCCATTATCTAGCCCTTTGATGTTAATAGTAAATGCTCCGTTAGTTGGATTGGGAAAGATATTTACAGAAACCAAATCATTAATATTGTCTGTACTTGACATTAGATTAACAAGTGCTTCAGAAATGAATTCACAGTTAGATCCATCCTTTATTACTATTGTGTACGTTTTCGGCGATAGGTTTTCAAAAAGATTCTCAGATTGAAAATTTTCTCCCCCATCGATACTGTATTCATAAGGTTCATTACCATTTGAAGCGGTTATTAATATTGTTCCATCATCATCTCCAGTGGAGTTAGTTATGTCTATATCTGCTGTAAGAAGGCAGGTGAAAATTGCGCAGAACTCATTGCTTTCACCAGGCCCATAATCTCCATCCCCAGATAGTAAAGGGTTCCCTTCAGCGTCTGTAATTGTATAGTTTCCTGATCCATAAGAACAGCAGATCCCGTCACCATAAGTGTCATTTATTGTGAATGTATAACATGATTCTGGATCAAGACATATAGCTCTAGACTCTAAGTCGTTTGAAAGAGTGTATTCACCACCAGAATAGAGGACAGTACCAGCATTGTCTGTTATTTGCCACGTGATTTCTTCTGGGAACTCATCAGATGTAATATTTATTGATACTTCTACTCCATTTGTGATGGCATTAAAATCTAATGTTCTCGAATCATTGTCTAGTATCTGGTCCACTACTCCGTTTGGATTGAGAACCTTAACAGTTACACTATTTGCACCGTTCTCCAACGCATCCAATGTTACGAGTAACGTTGCCGAAGTATTTGACTCCAATGAGCCAATCCAATCAATAGTCTCTACTGGTATTCCATTATGAATTACTTCGATCTGTGCAGAGGTTAAGACCTCAATCCCCAGATTGGATATTGTAATATTTATATCCGACGTCTCACTGCATATGACAGCTTCTACAGTTTCAATATTTGATATTGTAGCATCCGTTCTTGCTTGCTTTATAATTTCAGAATATAGTGTGTCATTTCCGATGTTTTGATCAGTAGCTAGACTAGTGAAAGTCCTCAGATTATATGCACCAAGAGTTTCTCCAAAAGTTATTTTTGAAGTAAAGGTATGTACATACGAGCTGTCAGGGTGTAACAGGTAATCAACATCTTCTATAACCTCAACACCGTTCTCGAATACATAACCTACTTGGAATACTTGCTGTGTGTCAAGGCCTATGTTTACCACTCTAATCGAAATGTCTTCTTCGGCTAGGTCAGGGCTGTTTTGTGGACTTAGCAGTTCAACTGTTGCTAAATCTGTAGTGTCTCTTCCGAAGTTGAAAGCAACAATCCTAGTGTCAACATCTCCTCCTCCTACAGTACTAGCATACTCTGTAGTGAACCAAAATGTCTTATCATCAGTAGGGTCAATTGACATGTGCGCATAGTCACCAAATCTTCCTCCGGAACTTATTGGACCATCTCCATCGATAACGTTATATTCTTGTACGGTCATCTCGCCAAGGGGATCAGATGCTCTTCTGCCAGTATACCTTATGCCAACATAGTCATCATTACTTGTTACATTGTATGCTAAGGCTATGTTTCCATTTCCATCCATACAAATACTACCCATGAATCTTTGCAGACCATCATCTATACCAAGTGTACCTTCTTGATATATCTCCCAATCTGATCCATTTGTTTTTCTAAGCTCAGTCCATCTTATACCTGCTACATTGTTTCCATCAGAGATGTCAGTTATGTGATTGTAGACTATAGATTCATGTGTTCCAAAATTTCTGTAATGGGGTTGTTGCATGATTACTTCAGGAATCGCATCCAGTCCACTGCCGCCATTTTGAGGTACACAGGCAAACCCAGGTGAGCTTTCCGAACAAGGGTGCGAATCAAAAGGTGATGTGACTATAGATGTCAATATAACAGCGGTGTTGTCTGGATTTTGAAAGTCTACATTTACTGAGAATAAGTTGACTTGATCTTGTTCAGCGGATCCCCACGAAGAATCATCTAGAACCAAAAACGCAGGATCAGAAATAGGTGCTCGATTTCCTGTCCAATCTACCGGAGCAGCCACAAAGAACCCTGATTCAGTTTGTGTGTTACCAGGAAGAGTAATTCTTTGTATAGTTACATCGTCGGCTCCAGCTAGCATAGCATCTCTATCAATAAAATAGGTAGCCAGTGCGCCAGCTCCTTCATTGGTAGTGACAGTATAGCTGTTGTTCCAAACTGCATATTTAGGATAGTCAGGAAACGATGGTGTAGAGAATGTATATATATCATATGATCCAAGAGGGTCCGAGGTTTCTGATATAGCAACCAACATCCTGTTTACTCCTAAGGGGGCAAATTCTGTAATGAGCCATCTATCTACATCTTGATCGTATAGTATGATAGGGTCTCCAAATGAACTAAAACCAACTGATGACCACAACGAGTTTCCGCTGAATTCAGAGATTAGAGTTCCTTCTTTATCAAATACTCCAATCTGTGTGGCATTGATAGCCTGTACGTAATGATTCTCTCCTATATCTCCTGATGGATCATGAGGGGCACTTCGTACCGTTAGCCCCAACACATTTACAGTTGGTTCTACTTCTGTCATTAATGACTGATTGTATTTTGACTGCCTTAGTGCATCTGGTCCTTGATGTTCCAGGTTTTTCTTCAAAATTTCCTTTCTCTTTCTTCCGATGAAGTTAGTTGGCGGTTTGAATTCTTGTTTGCTATTTTTTTTCTTCACCTTACTAGTAAGTGATTTCGCTACTAAGTCTTTTATGGGAGGGGTCGTACCGTGCAGTTCAGCTTTAGTAACTTGCACTTTTGTAGGCACTTTAGTCACTGTAGATTGTGACTGTAGGCTCATGCTGATTAAAGCGAATAAAGCGATGTAGACTATTTTCATATTAGTATGATTTTATTTGTTTGTAGTGTGCAATTTGATTAATTATTCAGAGGACTCATTGCCTTTTCTTTATTTGGCTATTGAAGGTGTGATAAGGGAAGCCATGAGAATTACTTTTACATCGAGAACCAGTTCTGAAGCATTAATTTTTTCTAATAGTGATTTTGAATCTATTTTTTGAGGGTCAAATATAAATCGGTATTTGTTTTCTGTTCTACTTATTCGTCCTTTTCCTTGCAAACCGTATTCTGCAAAGCTTGATTCTATTTCAGAAGGAGCAACTCCTTTTTTGAGCAATAAAGATAACTTCTCTTCTTTTCGGAGATTGGGTGTAGATTTAGTGCTCATACAAGAAAAGAGGAGAGATCCAACCAATATTATTGCAGTTGTGTAGATTATAAATTTTGATGACATAGCGTATATGTTGTTCTTAATTGTAATGTCTCTTAACTGAGTGTGTGCCCCTATTAATAATTGTCTTTATATCGAACATCTATAGAATTTGAACAAACATGTTATGTTAACGACATTTTTAGAATTGATAAGCTAGACCATTTAATATCATAAATCTGTTTTCTGATGGAGCGGAGCAATGAAAAATCACGATTGTTATTTCTGGAAAAAGTAGTGAGCCGTGGGTGTAGATTGAATGAAGATTTCGTTTAACTTTGTAGTGTGTTATTCTAATTACAAACTATATTATCAATTTTATGAAGTTTCTATTCTCCTTGTTTTTTGTCTGCTTATCATTGATGTCATTTTCTCAGATGAGTACCGTTGTTTTAAAAAATCCATCTTTCGAAGATACGCCACGAAAAGGCGGACAGATTAATGCAATTAAGGGCTGGTACGATTGTGGAATTATTAATTTCCCTGGAGAATCAGCACCAGATATACATCCCATGGGATTTTGGAATGTGGATAGTGATCCCTATGAAGGCAAAACTTATTTAGGGTTGGTGGTCAGGGATAATCAGTCTTGGGAATCAGTCAGCCAAAAATTAACTACTGAAGACGGAACAGTAACACCACTGTTGATAGGAAACTGTTATGTACTATCTATGGCTGTATCTCGATCAGATAAATATATGAGTGGTTCTAGATATAATCTTGCAAACAAAAACGATAAATCTCAAACTTATAATTATAATACTCCAGTAGTAATACGTATTTGGGGAGGTAATTCTTTTTGTGGTAATAAAGAACTGCTGGCTGAGTCAAAACCAGTTGTTAATGCGAAGTGGGAACGTGTTGATTTGAATTTTAAACCTAAGGCAGATTACAAATTTATAACAATTGAGGCCTTTTACGATGTTCCAGTATTAGTACCTTACAATGGGCACGTACTCATCGATAATCTTTCTGACATTATTCAGGTGGAGTGTAAGGGGTGATTAGAATGATTCGTAAAGGCGATTACATAATCAATAATCAGTGATTTTTTTTCTCCCCGCTTTGGTTTCAGATCGTTTTTTCTTGCCCTGAAGGCGTTTTTTTTTCGATGCGTTTGATGGACGTGTTGGTTTTCGTTTCTTTTCTTCTTTTAATGATTTTTTGATCAGTCGGTCAAATTTGTTGACTACTTTTTGTCTATTCTTATGTTGAGATCGATCTGTTTCTTGATGAAGGATTAGTTCATTTTTACGATTGATATTATTCTTGAGATGAGCTAGAATCTTTGCTTTCTGTCTATCCGATAACACTTCAGATGCCTGCACATCAAATCTGAGTGTTACTTTGGTTTCTACTTTATTCACATGTTGACCACCACTGCCTCCCGATCGAGAGGTAGTGAGTTTGAGTTCCGTATGTAATTTATCAAAGTCGATATCCATGATTGATTTATCTTTTTGTAAGATAGTGTTTCAATGAATTATGAGGGGAGATCGTTCATTTGTGAGGCGAAAAAGATTATTGGCAATGACGCGGAATGGGTTAAAGAAGGAAGAAAGAGTTGAATACATGTAGTTCGCTTGGCTTTAGGCTCAATCGCTTCCTTTATCAATAAAAAACAGCTAGGTTCTCTGTACCATTGGTAGACATTTTTCCTTTCTCTTTTTATTTCATTTCAATGCACTCGCTCGACCAATAACATCCGAACCAAATCGCGTCCGAATACCATCCATTTCTTGCAATAAGCGAATCCGCTCTATACTATCATCAAAAAGGCTAATCTGATAACTACCATGGACCAATCCACTGAACTTGACACCGATGAGTCGGATTAACTGACGACGCTCATATACCTTATCGAATAGTTGGAGAGCGTATTTGCCTAGGGCATTGTCTTGAGCGGTATAGGAAATTCGACACTGTTTGGTGAATGTATTAAAATCTGCATATCTGATCTTGACAGTGATCACTGATGTGAGTCTACTTGATGCTCGGAGTTCGAAGCTGAGCTTATCGCACATGTCTATGAGCATATTTCGAATCATTCGGAGATCTAGTGTGTCTTCCATGAATGTCCGTTCTTTAGAGATAGATTTTGATTCGCTGTAGGGTACGATAGGGGAGTTGTCTATTGCATTGGCTTTTTCCGATAGTTTTCGACCTGACTTGCCAAATTCTCGTTCGAGTAGACGTGTTGGAATCTCACTCAGTACTTTGATGGATCGCACACCCATGAAACTGAGTTTTTTGTACGTTTTTTGGCCTACGCCTGGGATCTTTTTGACGGGTAGGGGAGCGATGAATTGTTTTTCTACGCCCCGCTTTATCTGTTTGCTACCATTCGGTTTTCCTTCTCCTGTACCAATTTTTGATATCAACTTATTTACTGATAGTCCAAATGAGATAGGCAGTCCTGTCTCATGTATTATACGTTGGCGGAGTTCTCCGGACCATTTGTAACAACCAAAAAAACGATCCATACCTGTAAGGTCTAGATAAAATTCGTCCACAGATGCTTTCTCATATATAGGTGCTTCTTCGGCGATTACATTGGTTACCATATTGGAGTAGTAAGAATAGCTATCCATATCACCACGAAGCACGGTGGCATTAGGACAGAGTTGCAATGCCATTTTCATAGGCATAGCGGAATGTACTCCGAATCGTCGGGCTTCATAGCTACAAGAAGACACTACTCCACGATTACTCGTGCCGCCGATAATGAGTGGTTTTCCTTTTAGTTCGCTGTTCTTCAGTATCTCTACGGAAGCAAAGAAGGAATCTAAATCCATGTGCAGTACGGCGCGGTCAAACATAATTTACTATCATTCTGTGAAAACAAAACCGATAGCAATTCTAAAATCATGCCTTCGGGACACAAAGATAGATTAAAAGTCGAACAAAACGACATTTAATATTGAATTAAGCGACATTTTTGCTTTGAGATCGTGGTTTTCGACATCGTTCTGTAGTTGGTATTCTTTCTATCAATCATACTGACCCAAAGCTTCTTGAAATAAGTTTACCATACGGTTTTTTAGTCTCAGTGGAGCTATGATTTGTAACTTGGGACCAAACCCCAAAAATATTCGTTCTAATTCGTAATTGATTTTTATATGCAATTGAAAAATTGCTCCATTTTCATCTTCGGACATAAGCTTTTGACTATGGTGGATGGGTTTTGTGATTACATACTGAGCATTTTTTTTGTCCACTTTGAATTCGATTTTCTCTGCCCTCATACCTTGCATTACTGTCACACCTACTACGTCCCTGTAGAATGTGTCAGGATCAAAGCTTTCATTTTCATGGTAGTGTTTATCTGTAATCAAATCAATTGCTTTGATCCTATCCAGCGCATAATTAATTACCCCACGTTGTCCAGCTCTTCGACCTAGAATAAACCATCTATTATTGAATTCTTTGAGAAGGTAGGGGTGAAATTCCACAGATGTCGGTTGCTTTGCTTTGAATGATTGATAGTTAATCTTTAGAACTGTTTTCTTGATGATAGCTTGATATATTTGGTCTAAATATTCCAGGCCACGTAGATTAGGATTACTATCAAAACTGATCACTGGTTTTTGTTTTTCTTTTGCAGAATAGATATGGTCTTCTAACTTTTGTACCATTCCTCCCAACTGTTTGAAATGACTAAACCCTTGAAATTGTTTGAGGAATTCAACAGCTTCTGTAAGATGACCAAGATCTTGGTCTGTGAGTGGTATGTTCGTGATGCTATAGTCTTTGTCTTCATAGGTGTAGTATCGTTTTTCGAGTACAATGATAGGTGCATTGTATCCCAGTTTGTCAGATCTCATCATTTGGATATCGCCCTGAACTGTTCGTTTTGAGATTCCTTTATCTATGCCTTCATATTCATAAAGTGCATCGGATACGGCATCTATCAGGTTATCCAATGTCCATTTTCGAAATCGATTTTGCAAACACTTATCGAGAGTTTTGTATCTTATTAATGCATTTCTGTTAGCTGGCATTGGTCTTTTTTTGATAAAGTTAAGAATAAAAACCAACAACGTAAATAGGGTGCGTAGTGCTAGTTCATCTTTGTACTGTAAATAATAAAACAATGAAAAATATATCACTATTAAATCAAATGCTGGAAGAGAGATATCTTAACTGTCAAAAACATCCTTCGGCAGAATTATACATATATAACTATTCTGCAAAAGCGCAATATGATAGGTTATGGAATGAGGTTACCCTAGGATGTAGAGGCTTGATTCTGAATGAGGCGGGTAATGTAATAGCTAGGCCTTTTCCGAAGTTTTTTAACCTTGGAGAATTTGAGGGGCAAAAAGTACCGAACACAACATTCGAAGTGTATGAGAAAATGGACGGTTCGTTAGGTATTTCATATATGTTGGATGGGGAAATCCAAATTGCGACAAGAGGTTCTTTTGCATCTGATCAGTCCGTAATGGCAAATCAAATGTTGCATGATAAATACTATAACTCTATAGTAAAGATGAAGGAAGGTATCACTTATCTATTCGAAATTATCTATCCTGAAAATAGAATTGTTGTAGACTATGGAGAAGAAGAGAAACTAGTATTATTGGCTATGGTTGATATTGAGACAGGTGATGATCTACCTCTAGAGGAAATTGGTTTTCCACTTGTGAAAAAATATGACGGGATAGATGATATCAAGGCCTTGGCGCTTCTTGAAGAAGAGAATAAAGAGGGGTTCGTGATAAAATACCCAGATGGATATAGATTGAAAGTGAAGTTTGAAGAGTATGTTAGATTGCATAGAATTATCACTCAGGTTTCTACTATTTCGATATGGGAGTATCTAAAAACGAATCAACCGATGGAAGATATACTTGAGCAGGTACCAGATGAATTCTATAATTGGATAAAAGAGAAAAAGGAAGAAATGGAAACTCAGTTTGAGATGATAGAGCAAATTGCAAAATCTCAAATGAGAGCATTTGAGACAAGAAAAGAAACAGCAGAGTATATTATGACTTGCAAGTATCCGAAAATAATGTTCGATATGATGGATAATAAAGATCATTCACGATCGATCTGGAAGACATTGAGGCCAGTATTTGAAAGACCATTCGATAAGATTAATAGCACTGAATACCAAAATAAGCCAAAATAAATCACTAAAAAGTAAAATGAAAATGAATAACACATTGAAAATATTAATATTAAAAGGAATACCTGCATCTGGGAAATCTACGTATGCAAAACAGTTAATCAAATCAAATCCAGATACTTGGAAGCGAGTAAATCGAGATGACTTAAGACACATGCTAGATGAGTATCACTTTTCAAAAGAGAATGAGAAATTTGTAAAAGCACTGAGAGATCATGTTATCCTGGAAGCGTTGCGAGCGGGAAGAAACGTAGTGGTAGATGATACGAATATATCAAAAAGACACACTACTAGAATTACAGATCTGTCGCGAGAGCATTTTAAAAAGACAGGTGTTAAGGTAGAGGTAGAAGTCAAAGAATTTGAAATCTCGTTAGGTGAAGCAGTGAGAAGAGATGCAAAACGAGATAAACCCGTTGGAAAATCGGTTATAACAAAAATGTATAATCAACTTCATGGAATAAAAGAAAAAAAAGGTCCTGAATATGCAGAGCAAGATGGTAACCTTCAACCTGCAATCATCTGTGATCTAGACGGAACTTTAGCATTGATGAATGGTAGAAATCCATTCGATGCATCGACTTGCGAAAATGATCTACTTAATGAGCCAGTAGCTCATCTAATAAAGTCATATGCAGAACAGGGAACTAAGATCATACTCTTGTCTGGAAGAACAGATAACTATAAAGCGGAAACGTTGAGATGGTTGGAGAAGCATAAGATACAGTATGAAAAATTACTGATGAGACGACATGGAGATAGCCGAAAAGATGCTATCATCAAGAAAGAGATAGTAGAAAACGAGATCAAAGGAAAGTACTTTGTAAGATTTGTATTGGATGATAGAAATCAAGTGGTAGATATGTGGAGGAATGAGATAGGATATGCTTGTTTGCAGGTGTATTATGGCGATTTTTAAAGTTTGTCACAAAAATGTCACCTAAATATTGGATTTTATAAAAACTAGTTATATCTTTGCACCAGCTTATGAAAATAACACGTACATATAATATTCCTAACATACATAAATTCCTGATTCAGGATAGTTTATGTGCCTTTTCTCTACTAGAGGAACGAGGTATTTTATGTCATAGCTGATAGCTTCACTTTAAAGAAAGTCGTTGCCAATCAGTCGAGCAGCAACGATGAAAATTTCCATTCTATATTTCCATTCTTTGTTTGCTCTAGATATATTCCTAGGCTAAATTATTAATTATATAAAAATATGCTTATGCAAGAAAATCAAATCATTGAGATTCTGCAAGTTCATAGTTTTGGATAGTCGTATCTCGAGAGCGATCAATCCACGATATTGAATTTTGCTCTATCTCACACATTACATTATTAAAATAACATGATACCTGTATCGATTTACATTGATACAGCCTATAGATAATATTGTCCGGTTGTCTAATTTGGTCAAGCTCTCACAACTTAACTCTTAGTAGGTATTAGAACTCATAATAGGTTTTCTAATGTTTATTAAGAATTTCATTAAGGCGATGTAGGGTTGAAGACTACCTGGATATCTATGTCTATAGGAGAATAAACTAAATTATTATGAACATAACACAAGCTGATAAATACTTTCTGAAGGCGTTAGATGCATTTGATTATGATGTTGACGAGTTGGTGGATTCTTTGGATTATGCACTATCTCACGATGAAGAACATGCTCCTACATTATGTCTGTTAGGACGGACGCATATGGAGAAAATGAAAAACTTTGGAGAGGCACAACATTGTTTTGAGATGGCATTAATTGCCGATAAAGATTATGTCGATACATATAAGTATTACTCCAAGCTTCTTATTTGGATAGGTCAATTTGACAGAGCTGAAGTATTAATACATAAAGCTGAGAAAATAGTAGGAATGCCAAAAGTGGTAATCATACAACGTAAAGCATCAATGTATGAATGTGCTGGCAAGGTAGACTTAGCAATGAAAGAAACACAAAAAGGAAGATTACTAAGTGGAAGTGCAGATTTCTACACTTTTTTCACAAACGAAGAAGATCGACTGAAAAGAAAAGTAAACAAAAAGAAGAAAAAATCTAAACTACGCAAAAAGACTGCATAGTTGACTTTCATCTTTGAATTGTAAATAGAGAACAACTGGGGAAATAAAGATTTCACTAGTAAGATATATCCGCCAAATGGCGGAAAAGAAGTACCAATACAAATTGTTGATATCCCTGATGAGAGTTTCTGTATAGCTCCTTTGTGTGGTAGATCTATGATTTATCATATGCAGATACACATTTTGGTTGGGTACATACACACCGAGGGTCGTGGGTTCGAATCCCACTCTACGAGAGTAGATAGTTCAGTAGGTTAGAACATTGGTTACACATGTCGTAGGTTCGATTCCTGCTCCAGACTATTTTAGTCTGGATAGCTCAGTTGGTAGAGCAGTGATGATGGACTTATAATCCATATTATCCTGTGAGTTAGTCACTCATAAAAATGACTTCACTTTTGAATCATGCAAAGGCATATTCGCATCTAATCTGGAGGAGATTTTCTTAGGAGAATTTTCAATAGATAAGAGAAGTCAGATTGACACTTGCTCATGTTGGATACCGATAGAGGGCGTTTGGTTTCAGGTTTTTTGGAATTGATTATTGTATTGAGAATTTTTCAATACAATAATCAAAGAAGGGAATTACTCGAATTAAACAAAATCTACCTTAAAACATGATCCGTTGATATTTGATGAATAAGCAATTGTATGATTCATTTTTAAAATTAAAATTATTTAATACTTTCAGTAAAAGCTACAAATTATAATAGGCTTTGCTGGGAATAAAACCCATAAATATGTTCGCTAAATTAAAAGTAAACACTTATGAAATGGCGCTTGTCTATAAGGACGGTGCATTGGATCGTGTTCTTCCAAAGGGAGAACACTGGATCTGGAACAGGAAAGTAGAGCGCTATAATATGGCAACACCTTTCTTACCTTCTATGGATCTTGATTTATTGCTCAAGAATGAAGACTTGGCAAATAAATTGGATGTCATCGAAGTGAAAGATAATGAAATAGCTATCCAAATGAAGAACGGAAATTTTCATAGAGTATTGATTCCGGGTAGATATGCATACTGGAAAAGTGTGATCTCATATACGTATAAGATGATAGACCTCTCTGATGTGGAAATCAGTGAATCGATCAATCGTAAAGTATTGCAACGAATCGAGCTTAGAGCTTTTGTGCAAACTCATGTTGTAGAATCATACGAGAAAGGTATGCTCTATATAGATGGTAAGTATGTAAAAAATCTTGATGCTGGAATCTATTACTATTGGAAAGGAGATAAAACTGTAGCAATGATCAAAGCTGACTTGCGTAAACTGCAAATGGAGATCAGTGGTCAGGAATTATTGACCAAGGATAAAGCTGGTGTTCGTGTCAATTTCTATGCAAGTTATCAAGTGTCAGATATCGTGAAAGCGATGGTGGATACCAAAGATCATTCGAAACAGTTTTACATCTTGATGCAATTAGGTTTGCGAGAGTATGTAGGTAAGTATACATTGGATGAATTGTTGGCTAATAAAGATTCGGCATCTCAATATGTGACAACATACGCAAAGGCAAAGGCCGAAGGTATGGGGGTAGATGTATTGAGTTGTGGTATCAGGGATGTAATCTTACCAGGTGATGTTCGTGATATCATGAATCAAGTATTGGTAGCTGAGAAAAGAGCGCAGGCAAATGTGATCATGCGAAGAGAAGAGACAGCCTCTACTCGTAGCTTGTTGAATACTGCAAAGTTGATGGAAGACAATGAGATGCTCTACAAACTCAAAGAAATGGAGTATGTAGAAAAGATCGCTGAAAATATCCAAACAATAAGCCTCTCAGGAGGTGGTGACTTGGTAGGTCAGTTGAAAGATGTCTTTGGAACTGCGAAAGCAAAATAGGCAGACCGTACCACTAATTTGGTGGTGCGGTTATAAAAATATTTTACGCCAATTACTCTTTCCTTTCTTAAAGCTGTCAAATTCTTGATTATAAGCTTTCATTCACTTTTTAGTTTACTTTCTATCTATTTCGTATGTCTACATTGGTCAATTTATATTGATCGAAATAGCGTTGACATATTGAATATTAAGACTTTTTTAAATTTAAACACTAATAAATTTAATTATTTGTTAAAAAAAAGCTATGTAATCGCACCTTTTTAGCTGAATGTGCGTTATGTATATAAGCCACACTCTCAATAATAGTTGATTAAAGTCAATTTATAGTTGATGAGGAAGTGTCCTTTGTTTTGAATATTGATCAGGTTTCAAAGGAAACAATATTGATTGATTTTCTAAAGTTGAACTGTAAATTATTTACAGAATATTATAGATAAATAGCTGTTGCGCAAATAGGCTGCGTAGTGTGCCTTTATCTTTATAATATCAATAAGGGGAAGGGGTTTACTAATTATGCTTTTGCCTATTTTTTCACAACCAATTTAATATTTATTACATGACTAATTTTAATGTTTCTTAATTACACACGATAAGAATCTCACCGATTATATAAGATAAAAAAGTGATTTGCAGTTCGATAGTTTCGACTGGTCAAAAACGCCCTTTTTTCTCCTAAGTAGCAGTTCTTGCTATTGATCATTTTCAAAAGATTCTTGATTTCTGACTGAGGTCTTCACGTCCTCAAAAGCTCTGTTTGGCTTGTCAATTTTATTGGCAAGAAGGCCATTTCTATGCCCTTTTCGATAGCCAGTCAAGCTTATTTATACTCGTATTAATCCACTCTGCATAGATGGGTCCAGCCCTTACTATGCCAAATTTCAACCAATTTTTTTAACAATTAAAACCAACAAAACATGGAAATCTTAATCATGCTACTCCTTCAATTGATCATCGAAGATGAAAATGGGATCTAAGTTTTTGTGCCAGAAGTATTAACAAATTTCTCACATGAATTTAAACCACTCTGCGTAGATGGGTCTAGCCCTTACTATGCCAAATTTCAATCATTTTTTTAACAATTAAACCAACAAAACATGGAAATCTTAATCATGCTTATCCTTCAATTAATTATCGAAGATGAAAACGGAATCTAGTTTATTATAAATGGTTTACCCACTTGGGTAGACCATTTAATTTTTATATTTTTCAATAAACTTGTTTTTTAGCCATTTATGGAAGAAAACCTTCTTGTCAAGATTAAGTGCATTCTCAAAATCATTTATTTCTTTGCCTTTTGATATCATCATAAGATACTTACCACTTCTCTTTAGAGACTCATAAGCGAGTTGAGCTAAATCAGATTTATTTCTTAATAAAAAGCTATTAAATGCATTAACTTGATATTCTATTCTTTCATAGTTATCATTTTCTAACTCATAAATAGCTGCCATGTATATATACCTTGCTCGTGCGTCAAACGTTATGGATTTGAATTTAACCCCCTTTAATAATTCAATAATTTTTTGAAAATTGCCTCTTGAGAATTCAATTTGTGCATACCCCAACTTCTTGACTTCATTCTCAATTTTTTTATCAACCATCCAAGAGTGAGATTCAACAAAATCCTCGGCCCATTTAAAATCATGTAATCCTGAAGCGGTATTAACAATATTAATAAACCTTACGAATGGTATTTTTTTATTTGGAAATAATATCCTTTCGGCTATACCATATTTGTATAGTTTTAGAATGATTGAAAGGTCTTTTGAGTCACCTTTTATATGTATCCTTTGACAGTATGAGGTTAGGTGAATAATTAGAGTGTATTTTAATTCTGTAGAAATTCTAGATACTTCCAATGCATTTTTCAAAAATATAAATGAATTGTGATCTGAATTTTGCTTCAATTGAATGAGGTGAGCATAAATCAATTGATTTATGGAAAGATCTTCTCTAAGGTAATTATCTGATGGAAATTCGATATCACATTCTTCTTTTAGTACTATTTTTCTATTGTGAAATTCAACATTTAGATACCCACCTAAGTCTTCTTTAAATGTCATTAAATAATTTTGGTTTTTTTTTAATATGTTTTTCCCATCAGAAATGCCATTAGTCATATTACTAAAATAAGTTAAATACTCTCCCATAAACGCATGGTAGTGATTCCAAAGGCCAAGAGGTAGCATTTCTCGTTTTATCCTACTCTTCTCCTTTTGTTTATGAAACTGATCAGTAAGTCCTCTTTTACCATATGCTTGAAGTAGCAATGTATCCTCCATCATAGGATCATCCATAACTTCTGCCCATATAAAATATGCTTCTATATGTTTACATAACTGAGATATTACATTAGAAAAAACTATAGGTTTAGAATCTGGTCGGACCTTATTTCTTAAATATTCGGTGTCCATTTTTTTAGGATCAAATCTACTTTTGTGCTTTTTTATGTAGTCCATCACTTTTTGGTGATCTGTTTCTTCTCCATACCTAGATTTAGAGAACTTATGATAAGCACCCCAATCCTCAGTTTTAAATGCTGTTAGTAGAATTCCAAATTTATTTTCTTTCATTTTGTAATTATATATGAAGGCGAAAATATAATAATTATCAGTAAATGAGGTGGTTGTAACTTATTTATGGGAGATATTCATTTAAAAGTGGCATTTTTTTAATTAGAATATGAAATTTCCCTCTTGTACATTTGATCTATAATTAAAAAGCACACCTTTAAAGACAAGAAGATCACAGATGAACTAATAACATATACCCCAGCTCACGCACCTGTAGGACATCAAATAAAACTATTTACAAATGTGCTTAATACTATAAGGTGAGAGATCTTGATTGATAGCGATATTCAATTAGGAGCTAAGCCCAATTGCACTTGGCTGTGTCGTCGTAAAGATGGCGCAGCCTTTTTATCTTTTAGGATATTCGCATATGATAATTACGTGTCTAGATGCGAAGATTTTTTTTATTCTATAGTGTAGAGTTTAAGCATAAGAATTGATCTGCTATTAATATGTATAAACCGCTCAGTAACTATGGAACAATTGAGCTATCTTTGCAGCCTTCAAAGAATAAAGGTAGTTTCCTTTATTTCGAATTCAATAAATTTTTTTTATGTCTGATTTTCGTAAACCTGTAACAGATTGGCTACCCATCACTAAGAAGGAAGTAGAGATGCATGGATGGGAAGAGCTTGATGTGATCCTGATATCAGGAGATGCATATGTAGATCACCCAGCTTTCGGCACAGCTGTTATTGGAAGAATAATCGAAAGTGAAGGATTTAGAATTGCTATCGTACCTCAACCTAATTGGCAAGATGATCTAAGGGATTTCAAAAAGATGGGAAAACCGAGATTGTTCTTCGGAGTGACTTCTGGATGTATGGACACTATGGTCAATCATTATACAGCTGGTAGAAGAAGAAGGTCAACTGATGCATACACACCAGGGGGCAAAGCTGGATTTAGGCCAGATTACGCTGCTGTAGCATATACCAAAATATTAAAAGAACTTTACCCAGATGTGCCAGTATTACTTGGGGGTATAGAAGCTAGCTTGCGAAGAGTAACACACTACGATTACTGGGAAGATAAACTTTGGCCTAATATTTTGTCAAAGAGTGGCGCGGATATGCTAGTCTATGGTATGGGCGAAATGCCACTTAGGGCAATCATGCAATTGGCTGATATTGGTGTGCCATTGGCCTCAATGACACATATTCCCCAGACAGCTTTTCTAGTTCCGAGAGGCAGTGATTTGCCAGACGCAGAGTTATGGAAAACGCTCCAATTAAATTCTCATGAAAAATGTATGAGAGATAAGATCGCCTTCGCTGCGAACTTCAAGCACGTAGAACAAGAATCAAATAAAACGAAGGCCAACAGATTGACTCAAGATGTAGGGGATCACACTTTAGTGATCAATCCACCTTATCCACCAATGACTGAGAAACAGATCGACACATCGTTTGATCTACCATACACCCGACTACCTCATCCTAAATATTATAAACGGGGTAAGTTGCCAGCCTTTGAGATGATCAAGTTTTCGATCAATATGCATAGAGGATGTTTTGGGGGATGTAGTTTCTGTACGATCTCGGCACACCAAGGAAAGTTCGTAAGTAGTAGATCTGAAACATCTATTATGAAAGAAGTTGATCAAGTGACGAAAATGCCTGATTTCAAAGGCTATATATCTGATATCGGTGGTCCATCCGCTAATATGTATAAGATGAAAGGTAAAGTGGAGTCAATCTGTGATAGATGTGTTGCTCCTTCTTGTATTCATCCCGTGGTGTGTAGTAATCTTGATACGAGCCATAAGGCAATGACGGATCTTTACAGAAAAGTAGATTCTCACCCTGAAGTGAAAAAGGCATTCGTAAGTAGTGGAATCAGATATGATTTAGTCACTAAGAGTTACAATAAGAATGGTGATGAGGCAGAGATGGAAGAATACATGGATCAGCTTGTTAGTCGTCATGTGTCAGGTAGACTAAAGGTTGCACCAGAACATACTTCAGATGATACATTGAAAATCATGCGTAAGCCAAGCTTTAAGCATTTTCATGAATTCAAAAAAAGCTACGAAAAAGCGAATGAAAGACATGGTCTTAATCAGCCGCTTATTCCATATTTTATATCTAGCCATCCAGGGTGTGAGGAAAAGGATATGGCGAATCTAGCTGCAGAGACGAAAGATATGGGTTTCCGTTTGGAACAGGTGCAGGATTTTACTCCCACTCCTATGACAGTGGCTACTATTATTTATTATACTGGAGTGCATCCTTATACGTTACGTCCTGTCTATACTGCGAAGTCTGCCAAGCAAAAGAAAAATCAACACCTATATTTCTTCTGGTACAAAAGAGAGAACCATAAACTTATTCGAGAGAAGTTGACCAATATGGGTCGTGAAGATATGATCGATAAATTAGTAGGCGATCGTAAGCGAGCGAACAAAAAGGAGATCATCAAAAACAGGAAAGGAGATAATCAGATAGGAAAGAATGAAGGTTCTCGTGGACAGAGAAAGGGTAAAAAGAGGAGGAGTTAGGCTTCAATAAATAGTGGTTATTATATTTAATATAATAACTATAGAAGCAAACAGTGGGCCTGAATTATTGTAAATCATTGTAATGTAGTTCTGGTTATCTTTGTCTTTTTGATAGGTTATATTGATGAGTCACATCTCAATATCTTGGAGTATATCGATCTGATCATCTACTCAATAAGGGCGTAATTTTTTATTAATTCAAATATGTTTGCCGGGGGATAAGATTATAATAACCAATAATATAATCCGCTATTCGATTTTGTAAATTTGCATACAGTGTGAACCATTGTAATACGGCATTAAAATATAAGAACATATTGCGTTGGCAATCTTCTCAAAAATGTATTCCAACAAACACTTCATTTTATTTAACTATTTTATAAACCTATCATCCAATTCTTAGTTCTACTTTGTGAATTATTATTGCATTAGTAAATAAAGTGAGATGAAAATTGGTATCGTTTGTTATCCTACCTATGGAGGAAGTGGAGTTGTAGCAACAGAAATAGGTCTAGGATTAGCGAAGCTTGGGCACGAGGTTCATTTTATTACCTACAAGAGGCCTGCACGATTAAATTCATTTAGTGCAAATGTCTATCTGCATGAAGTAAGTTCGTTTGACTATCCATTGTTTGAATATACGCCATATGAGACAGCACTTGCTAGTAAGATGGTAGATGTAGTAAAATATGAGAATCTTGATATACTTCATGTGCATTATGCAATACCGCATGCTGCGGTTGCCTATATGGCGAAGCAAATATTAAAGACTCATGGTATAAATATTCCTGTTATTACTACGCTTCATGGTACTGACATTACTTTGGTTGGATCGAATACATCATTCTTTCCAGTTGCAGAGTTTAGTATCAATGAGAGCGATGGAGTGACAACTGTTTCAAATCAGCTAAAGAAACAAACCGAAGAGACTTTTGATGTAAAAAAAGATATTAAAGTAATCTACAATTTTATAGATTTTAATAGATTTCGAAAAACGGATAAAGATCACTTTAAGAAGGCGATAGCTCCAGATGGAGAGAAAATTATGGTTCATGTATCTAATTTCAGAAAAGTAAAACGGGTCGAAGATGTAATACATGTATTTGCCAAAGTACAGGAGAAAATACCGTGCAAGTTGATGTTGATCGGTGATGGTCCAGAGCGACAGAAAATGGAGGAACTCTGCAGAGAGGTTGGTTTATGCAGCGAGATTAGATTTCTTGGAAAACAAGATGCAGTAGAAGAATTGCTTGCTGTGGCAGATTTATTTGTGTTACCTTCAGAAAATGAATCCTTTGGTTTAGCGGCATTGGAGGCAATGGCTTGTGAAGTGCCAGTAGTGTCGTCTAATGTTGGAGGAATCCCAGAGGTAAATATTGAAGGTGTGACAGGTTACTTATGTGATGTAGGGGATGTTGATGGGATGGCTACAAAAGCAATTTCTATTCTTGAAAATGAAGAGACGCATCAAAAATTTAGGAAAGCAGCTTTTGAACACGCGAAGACTTTCGATATTGATAACATACTACCTATATATGAAGATTATTATAAAGAGATCATTGAGAAAGTGAAGTCAGACGTTTAGTCAGAATTATATTCAAAATCAAAATTTACGTTTCTCGCTTTTATTAATTGACCGTTTTGGATATAGAGGTAGATGATGCCGTAACTATTTTGGATTTTATTTTTTGTCAAACCGAGCTTATATGCTCCAAATTTTTCGATGACTAATGATAATATTAATATCTGATTTTCAGTACACTTCATCCCTTTCGTACCTATTCTATCTATATATACAGGTTTATTATCTTCGAATACTAAATATAGCTTGATAATTCCTTTTGAACTAGAGGGGAGTGCCATTTGTGATACTGCTTCTTTTACGTTTATATGAAACTCTTCCTTTGATATGTTTTTGAATTTAGGGTTGATTTCAGTCTTAAGATAAATTTTATTGTTGGTTGTGTTACACAGCACAACTCCCGTAGGCTTATTCCAATTAAAATCAGTATTCAATAAAGATTGAGAATGACCACATGAAATGTTTAGTATGTATAGAATCAGAATGAGTATATATTTCATTCTTATAGAGATGCACTTTAGACATTTGATGGTGTGTTCTGTTTTTTCAACACCGTTAGTAGTTATTTTTATATAAGTAGTCGATATTCTAAAGCTGACAAGTATTATTTCCACAATATTACAATCAAGCAACCATTTTATATTCTTCGAACTAATAATATCTATCATGTAGGTAGTTATTTGAATGTTCGTATTATCTCATCTACAAATTTAGATATATGAATGGCTTAACTCAATTTTTTCATTTCTGTGCAGGTATAGATCAATCAATCCTAAAACGGACTCCAACTGATCAAAATAAATATGCAGGTATCGGAGCTACTGTATTTTTTACAGGGATATTTGCCGCAATAGCCGGTGGTTTTGCATTGTTTTCTGTTTTTAAATCAGTACTGATTGCAATTTTGTTTGGTGTCTTATGGGGACTTATGATTTTTAATCTCGATAGATATATTGTCATGAGTATCAAGAAAAAGAATAAGCCTTGGAAAGAATTTGGAATGGCATTACCGAGACTTCTTTTGGCTGTTTTGATTGCTTTTGTAATTGCGAAGCCATTAGAACTTAAGTTATTTCAAAGTGAAATAGGGTCAGAGTTAGTTCTCATGGAGCAAGAAAGGTATAAAGAGCAAGAAGACCTCTTGCGAACAAGATTCTTACCTGAAATGGATAGAATAACTAACGAGATAGTAGAACTCGAAAGCCAAATAGAATCTAAAAGAAACAATAGGAATCAACTCAATCTAGCCGCTACACAGGAAGCAGACGGGACAGGGGGATCTGGACATCGAAATCTTGGCCCAATCTACAAGGCTAAAAAGAAGGATGCTGATCTAGCACAGCAAGAACTTGATCGTACAATAGCGTCTATCAATCCCCAGTTAGAAAATAGAAAAACGGAATTACTCAAAGTAGAATCCACAATGAATGAAACAAATATCAGTCTTGAGAAATCGAGACTCGATGGATTCGCAGCGCAGATGGATGCATTAGGGAGATTAGGTAAAAAGAGCACTACTATATTTTGGGCGAGTATATTTATTACACTGCTTTTTATGGCAATAGAAACTACACCGTTATTTGTAAAGTTGATTTCAGAAAGGAGTCCTTACGACTACAGATTAGATCAACATGAGACGATGGTGGCGAATAGTTACCATTCGTATGTTGGGAAGCTGAATAGTGCCACTCAAGATGAGTTACAGTTTGTAAAAGAGACTTCTAGAGCTCAGACATTAGAATCTTTAAATGCGGAAAAGGAGTTAATCAAGAAAGTGATAAGTACGGAGTTGGACAAAGTGAAAGAAGGAACATTGACTTGGGGCGAGTATAAGAAAATGGGGAGATATTTTGGGGCGTAATCATTATCTTTTTTAAGCTAAATGTATTTGAAATACAGGTACTATATTGTGAATGAGTATCAACTTAAATACTCATTCACAATATTATCTTCAAACTACTTTTGTGTGTCTCCTAATTAGCTTTTGTTTGAGGCTACTTTTATAGTGAAATTGGAAATATCATCGGAGGTGAGTTTTTGCGATATACTTTTTCCGTTTATTTGGTGTACTATTCTTATTGTTAATTGGTTTATATAAGCGATATATTTTCACTCCACTACAATCTCATCTAGAAATAACCAGCAGTCAGCTCCAGGTGCAGCGTGCCATATAGGATTCTTTTTGAGGCCTTCGATTTTTACTCTAATAAACTGTGCAGTTGCAGGGGCGCCAAAAAGCAAGTGATTTTTTACGTGGGCGATAAGAGATCCTGTTGGTGTCGGATATTCTTTTTGGGTATAAGGAATATAGACTTGACCATCTGTTGAAGTCTCAATAACAATGGATTTTGGAGAAAAAATATAAGATCGATCGTCAATAAGAGAACCAATACTAATACTTTGAATTGGTATGGTTTGTCCCAGATCTAATGTTGCTACTACATCTTTACCAAAGAACCCAAGCCACTTTCCATCACTAAAGGATTCGCTTCCTTTGGAGAAATCTATTAATGTGTTAGGACCATCACCTGGATATTTTTCATTGGGTTCAGTTGATAATTTTATACTCTGCGGTTCGTATTTGGCATTTATAAATGATCTTTCTATAGTATCTGAGTTTTGCCAACCATCCTGAGTAAGATATGCAGAGAGAGTAGTCGATTCTATGAGGTTAATCGGGTTTTTATATTCTTTAGCCATCAAGTCTCTCTTGGTCGCTAACTGATATTTAATTTTTGCTCGTGGGTTGCTTGTGCTTAATGTAACGGATAGTGAGTCTTTAAATAATTCTGAATCAGCATCTATAAGTGGAGTAGCTAATTTTGGGGTTCCAAAAATAGCTTGATCTACTCCAAAATCTAAATGGATATGAGGATTATCTATTGACCATTGTTTGGCAAAATTCTGTTCCACTTTAGTTTGCCATAAGTAGATTTTGTTGAGGGTTTTTATTCCTGATAAGTCTTCCAATACACCATTGTCTACTTGCGTTTTATACAAGTTTAGGCTTGTTATTTTTTTAAGGTTATTCAGATTATTTATACCACTGTTTCCAATGGAAGTATTACTCAGATTTAACTTTCTTAATTGATTAAATGAATTAAGAATTTTTAAATCGCCATCGCTAATGTCCGTATAAGAAAGATCTATTTCGATTATGTTATTTGCAATATCCTTTAGTTTTTTCAAACTTGATTTCACATTAGTTTTATCAGTGAATACAATATCAACCCAAGGGGTTGTAGATGATACGGCATTCGCACTTATACCATATTGGCTAAGTGATACTAATTCGCTATTCTTCACCTTTTCTATTCCTTCGAATTCATCTCCTTCTAGTGATTTGAGATATTTGTTCACTTTACTATTTGGTTTTAGATCTTTGACTAGGTGATCGTAGTTCTTCATTTCTTTTATCCACCATTCAAGGAAATTAAGTTCATCTAAGGATAGCTGCAATTTTCCGTCAGGTGGCATATGTTCTTCATCTTCTTTAGGTAGATATGCTCTCTTTAGTATGTGACTTTCAGAAGGAACTCCAGCAGTCAGTACTTTACCATTTTTGCCTCCTTTTTTCCATCCTTCCAGATTGTGAAATAGAAGATCGCCTTTTGACTTTTCGGGATTGTGACAACTGACACACTTACGTTCGAATATAGGCATTACAATGTCATTAAAGATATGTGACTCTTGAGTATCACTAACTACATTATCTTTCTTTTTAGCAATGCTTTTAGTTAAGAAGTCTTTACCATGGGTCAGTGATCCTCCATAGTGTCCAGTAGCGCTAAGTAGTCCCATGAACCCTGTGAATATTACACCAAAAACCAAGTTGCTTGATTTAAAGTTGTAAATGAGAAGTAAGAATACGGTGCCTGCAGCAGTGGCTATTCCTAGATATTTATGCCAATCTAGTAATTCTTGATCATAGCCTCCTTGTTCAGCGAGTAGCCATCCAGATATAGCGCTCAGGATTGCCGAGATGCAACCTATAGTAAGCGCAAAATTCAAGTCTGCAGGTTGAGTTTTTTTCTTCCATGCATCATAGATCCACTGTAGATAGGCGTACACCAATATCCCAATAGGAAGGTGCAATAGCAGCGGATGAAACCGACCAAAAAAGTCCATGAATAAAACCATCTACAATATTAATATTTCGTCAATAAAAAACCATGGAATATTTCCTTTTCCTGCATGCCACTTCGGAATGCTTGACATATTAATTATTATATCCATTCTTGATACTAAACTCGGCGGGGTTTCAATTTTTATGAAATTCATTTGTCTCTCCGAGATGCTACCCCAATCAGGATTATTCAGGGCATGGTTTTTTGCTGTGCCATCAGGACGAAAATAAACCAATGAGATGTCTTTTGGAGAGAAAATCCATGATTTTTGATCGACCAATGTTGAAAGAACAATCCCTTTTATAAGCTTAATTTCTTCAATGTCAAGTGAAAAAGAAATTATACTATCTTGATATCCATTCCATTCATTGTTTCTAAAGTTATAGTCTCCTTTTACTTTATTATTGAGTACCTCAATTCCGGAATCATAGCTTTTATTTGGAGTTGAAAACGTATTGCTGGTCCAAGCTATATTATTATTAAATACATTAATTGAGACTATCTTACTAGGAATCATGCCTTTTTGGAATGCTCTGAAATTGTATTTATTAGTCACGTCTACATTTATAATTTCAGGTGCGAGTATACTATTCTTATTCGGTTCGCTTCCATCATTGGTATATCTAACATCTATATTCTTGCCTTGCTTCTCAATTTTAATCGTTGTTTTAGAATCAAAAAATACTTTATCAACCTCTACTGATGGAGGAGCTAATGTAATGTTTGATTCTTGTAAATAATTAATGTTGTTTGATTGTCTATGACAGCCAAAAGATAAACAAAGGCATAATAATGCTAAGTACTTCATACTCTGACTAATTTCATAGGGTAAACCTGACCAGCATTCCACTGAGGGATATAAAGATTACTATCATTATCGATACAAACATCATGCGGATGTTTAAAGACTTGAAATGCTTGATTCATTTTAGTAAGCTTATTGTTTTTGTATTGTGGTATTTTCCCTCCAGGAGCGGAGATTAATCGATTTTCCTTATTTAGTATTGATACGAATCCTGTATTGTCACCCTTGTCACCAGACCATATCGTAGCTAGGTAGACATTATTATCATGAATCACGGGACGACAAATATATGCGCCAGGAAGATCAATCGATGATATATATTCTCCATATAGATTGAAGTATTTCAGTTGATTTTTTTCTCTAGCGGTAACTAATATTTTTGGAGTGCCATCTCGTTCGTCTATTGCGATGCCATGGCAATTATAGAATTGATCATCTTCTTTTCCTGGTCCTCCAAATCTTGATTTTAGTTTTCCTTTTTGATCATATATGTAGATGTACTGACTTCCATATCCGTCCGCAACATATATGTCTCCATTTTCGGCAATGGCGGTTTCTGTCGGTACGAAATTTACCTTTGATTGATCTGTGTCGAATTGTTCAGGTCGGTTTATTGTCATTACCTTCTTTCCTTGTAATGTTGTTTTTTCTATAATTCCCCTTTCTGTATCTGTAATATATAAGAAGTCTTCTCCTCCTTCATTTTTTAATGTCAGTCCATGCGCTCCAGGATATTGTGTTCCCCAAGTCTCTTTTAGTTTTCCATCCTTATTATATATGATGACATTGTTTTTGGTATTATTAGTCAATAGGATTATTCGTCCTTTTGAATCTTCTACCATTTCATGGCAATCACTTACTGGATGATTTAGTTTGTCTAGGTTTCCCCAATTAGCAATAACTTTGTACTGGAAGTCTCCATGCCCTATGATGAGATCCTTTCCTATAAAAGTATTACCTGATAGATATAAAGACCCAGTAGTTATTAGTGTTGATTTTATGAAAGATCTACGATCGATGACTGTTGATTTATTGTTTAAATAATATTTATGCTAAAATTCCTCTTACCACTTCTCCACTTACATCAGTCAATCTAAATCTTCTTCCTTGATATTTATAAGTGAATTTTTCATGATCAATCCCAAGCTGATGAAGCAACGTCGCTTGAAAATCATGCACATGCACAGGGTTTTCTGCAATATTATAACCGAAATCATCTGTAGCTCCATATGTCAATCCAGGCTTGATGCCTCCACCTGCCATCCAAATAGAGAAGCATCTAGGGTGGTGATCTCGACCATAGTTAGTATCAGTTAGTATTCCTTGCGAGTAGTTTGTTCTGCCAAATTCTCCACCCCAGACTACGAGTGTATCATCTAACATTCCTCTTTGTTTCAGGTCCATGACCAATGCAGCTGATGCTTGATCTACGTCATGTGCTTGATTTTTTACTGCATTAGGAAGGTTGTCGTGATGGTCCCAACCCATATGATATAATTGGATGTATCTAACGCCTTTTTCTGCCAATCTTCTAGCTAATAATGCGTTCGCGGCATAGGTGCCTGGTTGCATAGATTGTGCACCATACATCTTATATATATGATCAGGTTCTCCTTTTGTATCCATGATTTCGGGAACAGAGGTCTGCATTCTATAGGCCATTTCGTATTGAGATATGCGGCTTGCTATTTCTGGGTCTCCAAATTCTTCCATATGCATATGGTTAAGCTCGGAGATGTGGTCTAGCATATTTCTTCTTGACTTTTTCGTCATTCCCTTTGGGTCTTGCAAGAATAAGACTGGATCTTTTGCTGATCGGAATTGTACGCCTTGGTGTAAAGAGTGCAAGAATCCATTACCCCATAATCTAGAGTATAACGGCTGTCCAAACTTCCTACCCGTTCCTCTAGATAGAAGTACTGTGAAAGTTGGTAAATTATCATTCATACTTCCTAATCCGTAACTAAGCCATGAACCTATGCACGGTCGACCAGGTTGCTGCGAACCTGTCTGGAAAAACGTAATAGCTGGATCGTGATTAATGGCATCCGTATGCATTGATTTGATCACACAGATCTCATCCGCAATCTTGGATGTATATGGAAGTAATTCGCTCATCCAAGTTCCACTTTTACCATGCTGTGAAAACTTATATTGAGATCCTACCAATGGAAATGAATCCTGACCGGATGACATACCAGTCAAGCGCTGCCCATTTCTAATACTTTCGGGTAGATTTTCACCTCTCATTTTATCTAGAAGCGGCTTGTAGTCAAAAAGCTCATACTGAGATGGGCCACCACTTTGAAATAAGTAGATTACTCTTTTTGCCTTTGGTGCAAAATGTAGTTTTCCTTGTCCTAGAGCTGCATTTATTTTGCTAGATATAGCTTTGGCGGGATCTGGTGTTCCTCCAATATTACATCCATATCCAAGCAATGATGTCAACGCAGCACCTCCTATTCCCAGAGCAGACTTGGATAAGAATGCTCTACGATTCATGTTCATTTGTCGCTTTTCTATCTCACTCATATTATGATCGGGTTATAGATTCGTCAAGATTGTAGATCACATTAGCTACCGTTACATATGCGGCCATCTCTGGATTGGGCAATAAGTCCTGTTGTGGAGAATCACCTATAGAGAGATATGCGTCTGCATCTTTGGGAGCGTCTTCAAATTTCTTTTTCTCAGTTTTTAAATATGCTATCATTTTGTCAAGCTCTTTACTACTTGGATTTCTACTTGTTGTGCTTTTGAACATGTATGTGATTCGTTGACTTTCTCCTTCTTCTTGTCGTACTGCTTGATATGCTAGGTTTCTTGCAGCTTCTATGACTTGAGGACTATTGAGCATAACCAAAGCTTGCAATGGGGTAGAGGTTGTCTCTCTACTTACCATACAGAAATCCCTTGTCACTGCATCAAATGTCATCATGTCTGGTGGTGGAACAGTTCGTTTCCAAAATGTATATAAACTACGTCGGTATTGCTTATCTCCTTTGTCAATCACATATCCAAAATTTGCGCCACCTCCGCCTCCAACTACTTCTTTCCATAGACCTTCTGGTTGATATGGTTTTACGGATGGACCTCCCACTTGATTGGTCAGTAGTCCACTTGATTTTAAGGTTAGGTCCCTAATTTTTTCAGCGGAGAGTCTTACCCTTGATCCTCTTGCGTATAGCATGTTTTCTAGATCAGATTTTTGTTGTTCTGCTGTTGATTTTGATGATTGTTGGTAGGTGCTGGACATGACTATGTATTTCAGTATAGCTTTTATATCCCAATCTTCATCCATGAATTTATACGCCAAATGGTCAAGTAATTCGGGATGGCTAGGTAAGGATCCTTGTGCACCAAAGTCATCAGGGGTACTAACCAAACCCTTTCCAAAACACATCAGCCAAAGTCTATTGACCATGACGCGTGCTGTAAGTGGATTTTCTTTGTTAAATAGCCAATCTGATAATCCTTTTCTATTTTTTTGATAACTATCAAATGGAAGAATCGATTCTGGTGTGGTTGGAGTTACTTCTTCAGTTGGTTGATCATATGCTCCTCTAGCTAACACATATGACTTTCTAAGTTCTGGATCTTCGTCCATGACCATTAGTTTTATCGACTCTAATGTATCTAGATTTTTGATAAAAGTCAGTTGTGATGCTATCTCTTCTTTGGTGAGAGTGATATACGGTTCTGGGGTTGCTCCATATGCTTCTATCAGCCCTTTTTCTGGAACATTATTAAAGAATGAATATAGGCTGTAATATTCTTTTTGAGATATTGGATCGTATTTATGATCATGACATTTTGCGCATTCTACAGTAAGTCCTATGAAGGCTTTTCCGAATGTCATTGTTCTATCACTTACATATTCTACTCGATACTCTTCTGGTATTACGCCTCCTTCTTGAGTGATTTTATGATTTCTGTTGAACCCTGTAGCAATAAGTTGTTCTCGAGTTGGATTTGGGAGTAAGTCCCCTGCCAGCTGCCATTCTACAAATTTATTATAGGGCATGTTCTTTTTGAAGGCATGTATCACCCAATCCCTCCATGGCCACATGGTTCTTTCTAGGTCATCTTGATATCCATGAGTATCAGCGTACCTTGCAACGTCTAACCATAGTCCGGTCATATTTTCAGCATAGGCTTCAGAGTCAAGATATTTATCAACAACAGTTTCATAAGCATTCCCATTTTTATCATTGATAAACGATTCTATATCTTCGATGGATGGTGGCAGTCCAGTAATGTCAAGTGATGCTCTTCGTATTAGGAACTCTTTTTCAGCTTTTTGAGCGGTATGAAGATCGTTTTTTTCTATTTTTGAAAGTATGAAATTATCAATTGAGTTGCTTACAAAGTCTTGGTTTTCGACTTTTGGTTGTTTCGGGTTTGATACTTTATTAAATGCCCAATGCTGTTCCCATTTAGCACCTTGTTCTATCCATCGCTTTAGTATTTCTTTTTCATATTCTTCGACTACAAGATTAGATTCAGGGGGTGGCATTAGCTTTGATTCATCATCGGAATATAGTCTGCTTATAAGCGTACTATTTGCTACATCTCCTGGAATGATTGCAAAGTGATCTTTTTTGTCACCTAATGCTATTAATGCATCTTCTCTGCTATTTAATGAAAGACCTGCTTCTATTTTTGCCTTGTCAGGTCCATGGCATTTAAAACACCTATCGGATAGAATAGGACGAACATGATAGTTAAAAGAGATAGAGTCGGGAATAGATTTAGATAGTGCTTTCCCATCAACGACTACTGAGTTAGATTGTTCTTTTTTACAGCCCAAAATGAAGATGAGTGAAACGAGAAATATAGAGGTAATTCCAAATCGCATTAATATCAATTAGTCGTTAATAAACGTAGTTTCAGAGGGTCGAATTTATGATTAGCTAAAATACAATTACTGTTGATTTATATGGGTGTTTGGGGATTGTTTTCTGTCAGTGATTTAATAGAGAGCATTATCAAACGACAAATTAGGATGTATTAGAATTTATTTTTTAATTTAAATTGGATATAGTTTTTCATCTAGTTCATAATTCGCTTCAACAAATAAGCCCTCACTAAATAAATTAATGAGGGCTGTAGTTTCTAAATAAAAGGTAAATCTGTCGTTGTATAACTTACTGATTTATCAATTCTATAAGGCCGTTATTTTGCGACAATTAATTTCTTTGTTATGACCTCTTCTCCTTGTTGTATAAATACCGTATACATATCATTAGTAAATTGTGATCCTGAAACATCAACAGAATACTGACTTAGATTTGTCTTAGCTTGATAAACTAATTGGCCTACTTGATTATATATTGTTATACTCTTAAAAGGTTCAATCGAAGATGTCAATTCGATATTTACAATATTAGAAGCTGGATTAGGGTAAATATTAATTTTCATCGTATTGATTTCTTTATTCTCTGTGTCTAATTCTCTCGTGGATGAGGATTGGTCTGTCTGAGAATTTGAACCTGTTACAAGTATAGTATAATCTTCTACTTCTCCATATGTGAATACTTCGCATGGAGTCGCATATCCATTGTAGTTCATACTTACGCGCATGATTTTATTTCCACTCGTAGCATCATCGGGAACAGTGATCTGATCTGTGATGTTTCCAGTAGACGAAATCTGAACTTCAAGTTCATTGGCATCATCAAAATCACCATCTTCATTCCAATCTACCCATACACTCCAGTACTCTAAATATGAATTATCAGAAAATCCGGGTTTCAAAATAATATTTTTGCTTTGACCAGGATTTAGACTTGTACTTAGATTAGTGAAGTCTGCATATCCATTATCATTGCCAGAGAGATTATTTATGGTTTTAAGTCTTACTTTTTTAATCCATTCATATTGTGTGTCTTGGCCATTCGATTCACAGTATTCTGGATTACTAATCAGAACAGAATAATCTTCGACTTCGCCCTCTGAAAATATTTCACAAGGATCAGAAGATTGATTATATTTCATAGAAACTCTCATAGTCGTTGTTCCAAGAAGTGAAGTCGTATGTATGTTGATTGTCTCATTTATTGTACTTGTTGAACTTTGAGAAAGGACTTCCTCGCTATTTTCATATTGCCCATTGTGATTTAGATCTATCCATACACTCCAAAATTCATTATAGCCACCTCCAGAAAATCCAGGTATGAGCTCCATAGTATTATCTCCAATGTTCATTGATAAAACAATAGAACTATAATCTCCATATCCATTATCATTTCCAGAATTGTTAGATACATCATTGGTCGCGACAGTCTCTATCCATTCATATTGCGTTGATTGAGCAAAAGATGCACAAATACAATTTTCGTCGATATTCCCATCGCAATTATTATCAATATTATCGCCACAAATTTCTGGTGAATTTGGTGATGTTGTCGCATTATTATCATCACAATCTCCATTACAAATAGTATATCCATCTGCATCAGAATCTTGACCTGAAATTGTTACCTCTGTCCAACATCCAGTAGTATTTCCATTTGCATCAGTAACTGTTAAATACACTCTAAGGCTATCATTCAAAATATCACTGCAATCAAACATTGATTGATTTATTGAAAGTGTAACAGGGCCACAATTATCAAATGAACCAGCATCAATATTTTCGGGTGTAATGGTTGCTGTGCCATCAGTGTCTAGAGTTACATTTACCTGGCTCTGGCAGATAGCTACTGGGTTAATAATATCTTCTATTGTTATAGTCGTAACGCAGAAGCTAGAATTTCCAGCACCATCAGTAGCTGTTACAACAACAGTATTATCGCCAATAGAATTACAATCAAATATACTAGGTGCTACAGAAAGGGATACAGAATCACAAGCATCGGAAGCGCTTGAAATGAGATCCTCAGGATTTAAAGTTAATGATCCAGAATTATCCAAAGCGACGGTTACTTGGTCAAAGCAAACTATCTCTGGACTTGTCAAGTCGAGTGTTTTTATTACTTGCACACAACTATCAAAAGCACCAGAATACCAATCTACGATAACCCACGATCTAATAACTTTGAGTTGTGAACCACCAAGGTCAAAAAACTGATCTTCGTAAGAAGTACCAATGGCATCACAATTATCTACTACTGTAGGATAACCGGTTATAGACGGATCAAGATTATCCGCTTGACTACAGTCTAGTGTAATGTCAGCTGGACAAGTAACAACAGGCGGTATCTTATCTTCGATATTAACAGATGTCCAACATTCAGAGGAGTTACCACTTTCATCAGTTACCGTTAAAAAGACAGTAAGGTCATTATTTAGAATATCATCGCAATCAAAATTTGATTGACTTAAAGATAGTGTTACAGGGCCGCAATTATCATAAGAACCTGCATCAATCATCTCTGGAGTAATAGTAGCTGTTCCGTCAGCGGCTAAACTCACGTTGAGCAGGTTGACACATATTGCAATGGGCGATAATTTATCCTCTACTGTAACAGATGTCCAACACTCTGATGTGTTGCCACTTTCATCAGTTACCGTTAAAAAGACAGCTGTAGTGCTACCAACATCTGAACAGTCAAATGATGTTGGACTTATATCTAATGTAATATTTCCACAACCATCAAATGAGCCTGCATCGATTGCTTCAGGAGTAATTGTAGCATTCCCAGTTGGGTCTAATGAAATATTAACATTGGAAAAACAGATGGTTTGGGGAGCTGTAGTATCAACAGTTTTTATGATTTGTAGATGTTGTTCTACATCACCTGTTATCGAGTCTAAGATTGTCCAAGTCCTTAATATTTTGATAGTATTATTGATGATAGGAAACACTTGATCTTGAAAATCTGTGGCGTATGATCCACAATTATCAACTATTATTGGTTCTCCAGTGCTAGATGGATCTGTACTTTCTCCGCATTCAACATCTATATCCATAGGATATATTATGATTACTTCTGTCGTGTCCAAAATGTTCACTTCTGTAAAACAACTATTGCCTAATCCATCTTCGAAAATGACAGTATTGACTCCAATATCAGTGCAGTCAAATGATGAAGGAAAAACTGTCATCAATCCGCAAGGATCAAAAATTGGAGTGCCGAGCACGTCCATAGGTGATAATGATGCATTGCCATTTTGATCAAGAGTGATTGTTAATTGGTCAAGGCATGCAAAATTCTGTTGCATCCATGTTATAGTTACCGTAGCTTGGCAAGTGTCAGTATTACCATCATTGTCTACAACAGTAAGCGTTACTATGTTGTCTCCCAAATCATCACAAGTAAAAAGTGTTTGGTCCAGGATATAATCAACTATAGTTCCATCTGGATCGAAAGAACCTCCTTCTATATTAAAAGGTGAGATAGTCTTGGTTCCAGATACATCTAAAAACGTAGTGAAATTTTGACAAATGGCAACTGGTCCCGCAATATTCTCAACTGGAAGATTATTTGAAGTTTCGCAGATTGCTTGTCCTGCTATCAAAAATAAGACTGTGAATGAGAGAATCATTTTTGCTTTGATTAATAAACCTAAGTTTTTGAAACCTTGCTGTGGTGTTAATTCTTTTTTCATCTTAAGAAATTTTTGGTTGGTCAAAAATGGTTTGCATATAGATAGTATTCACCTTGAGTAATTAGTGGTAAATTGAAATCACTGCAAACATATTGGAAAAACAAATTGGGTTGTACAGCCCAATCATGTGGTTCTCAATTTATTGTAAGAATTTATTATTTCTGAGATATCGGTCAAATCAGTATAGTAAATTCTTCTCTGAGGGTTGAACTATTAAGCAAAATTACCCTTATTAAATGAACAATAAACCCGTATTTCTACGTGATAGTCTTGTGACAGAGTAAAGCGATTTAAGAACTTCGAGTCAAACTGAGCGGTAAGACTTGTAGTTCAGTTTTTATAATAATACTGTTTTAAAATTCATCACGACTCAATTGAAAATGAATCGAGTGCATCAAATAAAGAAGGATGAAATTTTTCTACCTGCAAAATGAAAGTTCATTCACAATATGTAAATATCATTTACTAAAACACCCTCACCAAAATTAATTGATGAGGGTGAAATATCTTTTCTATTATGTATCTAAACTATACTTGTAAATTTGCATAGTGAGCATTTTCTTCAATGAATTGTCTTCTTGGTGGAACTTCATCTCCCATTAACATTGAAAATACACTATCTGCATCAGCAGGATCTTCAATAGTAACTTGTCTAAGAATTCTTGTGTCTGGGTCCATTGTTGTTTCCCATAGTTGGTCTGCATTCATCTCACCAAGACCCTTATATCTTTGTGTCTTGATTGATGTTTCTTCTGCACCACCAAATTGAGTGATTGCATCAGCTCTTTCTTCATCATTCCAACAATAAACTGATTTCTTACCTTTCTTTACCTGGTACAAAGGTGGTGCTGCAATATAGATGTAGCCTCCTTCAACCAAAGGTCTCATATATCTAAAGAAGAATGTCAATATCAAAGTTACGATATGACTACCATCGACATCGGCATCACACATGATGACTATCTTGTGGTATCTTAATTTTTCAATATTCAGAATTCTCTCTCCTTCTTTCTCTTCGATTCTTACTCCGAGAGCTGTAAACATATTCTTGATCTCCTCATTTTCGTAGATTCTATGCTCCATGGCTTTCTCTACATTCAGAATCTTACCTCTTAGTGGCAGGATTGCTTGGAAGTGTCTATCTCTACCTTGTTTAGCTGTACCACCGGCACTATCTCCCTCTACAAGAAATATCTCTGAGATGTTAGGATCTTTAGAACTACAATCAGATAGCTTTCCTGGTAGTCCACCACCTGCTAGTACATTCTTACGCTGTACGGACTCTCTTGCCTTTCTGGCTGCATGTCTGGCCATTGCTGCGATGATAATTTTGTCAATTATCTTTTTCGCTTCTCCTTTATTCTCTTCTAAGTAGTACTTGAGTACTTCTCCCATTTTTTGAGATACAATAGCCGTAACCTCTGAGTTTCCGAGTTCTCCTTTTGTTTGTCCTTTGAATTGTGGCTCAGGAACCTTCACAGAAACTACAGCTGTCAACCCCTCTCTAAAGTCTTCACCAGTAATTGAGATTTTTGCTTTATCTAGCTTCGCAAGAAGTCCATTTTCATCTGCATACTTCTTGAACTCTCTAGTGACAGCTCTACGGAACCCATTTACGTGTGTACCACCCTCACGAGTATTGATATTATTCACGTAAGAATGTATGTGTTCTTGGTAGCTAGTATTGTATTGCATTGCAACTTCTACTTCTACATTTTCTTTCTCATCTCTTCCTACCACGTAGATAGGTTCTGATAATATTGATGGACGTGCAGCATCTAAGTGCAAAACAAATTCCTTTAATCCACCTTCTGAATGGAATACCTCAGTTTTGAAACTCCCATCTTTATTCGTTTCTCTTTCATCAGTCATGATGATCGTAAGACCCATGTTCAGGAATGAAAGTTCTTTAGCTCTTTTTGCTAGCGTTTCATAACTATAGACTAGATCTTCGAATATAGTGTTATCTGGAAGGAAAGTTACATTTGTTCCATTGACATCAGTCTTACCGATTTCACGAACATCATATTGAGGAATTCCTTCTTTGTATTCTTGTTCGAATACAGATCCTCCTCTATGAACTTCAACTCTCATATCCATAGAAAGTGCATTCACACAAGAAACACCAACACCGTGAAGTCCACCTGACACCTTGTAAGTATCTTTATCGAACTTTCCTCCTGCGTGTAATACAGTCATCACTACCTCGAGGGCTGACTTCTGTAATTTTTCGTGCATTCCAGTTGGGATACCTCTACCATTATCTTTGACCGTGATGCTATTGTTCTTATGGATATTGAGATAGATCATATCGCAATGACCAGCTAAGTGCTCATCTATTGAGTTATCTACTACCTCCCACACCAAGTGATGCAGACCTTTAGAGTCTGTACTTCCAATGTACATCCCAGGTCTCATTCTTACCGCCTCAAGACCTTCGAGGGCGGTGATATTGGACGCATCATAATTGTTTTTACTGTCGCTCATATTGTAATTATCTGTAATAATATTTTTAGCCCAACAAAGATAGCAAAATATAAGGTAAATCAGGTCTTATTAATGGGGTATCTTGTGGAAGTTGGGCGCTTGTTGATTTCGCTAATTATGTTTCTTTAAAACATCATATTTCAGGTTAATTATTTACCGTAAATCAACGGCAATTAGTCGTTGATTTCATGATCTCAACTTGAAAAGCTGAATTTAATGATAAGTGTTATGAATACGGTGTATTGGCCATCAAATAATATTGAATAGAAATGCCAAATGAGAGATCTGTTGAAGTGTTTGCATTTAAATGGATGGGGAATTCTTTTTTTTGAAAAAAAACCTTTACCAGAATAGTGGAAAATTAGTTACCAAGCTATAGTTTTGTAGACAAATATGAAATTACAAATACAATCCATATCCGAAATCGGTAAACTAGTTGATGCTTTTGTCCAAGTATCAAAAGGGGAGAAAGTAACATTCCTTTATGGAGATCTGGGAGCTGGAAAAACAACTTTCGTGAAACACCTCGTACAAAAATTAGGTTCTATTGATGAAGCTTCGAGTCCTACTTATTCTCTTGTCAATGAATATGATATAATAGATGGTAAGTTATTTCACATAGATCTTTACAGGCTGGATAACGAGCAAGAAGCACTCGAAATTGGTATTGAAGATTATCTCTATTCTGGACATTATTGTATGATAGAATGGCCACAAGTCATAGAGAAATTAGTTGATCGAGCGGTAGAAATCAAAATCACAACCAATGAAGATGAATCCCGTTCTGTAGAAATTGATCTCGTAAATTATTAGACTTGAGTATTTGATGCTAGATTTGTAGGAATAATAAAGCAAGACAGCGCAAGAACTAAACGTTATTAACAGATGAGTCCTTCTACTCCAGTAAGTTTTTCTAAGTTTTTCACAGAATCTCAGTTCGAGACACAAGAGGAACGTCTTGCAGTAGGTGAACGATCAAAAAGTGTAACAATAGGAATACCCAAAGAAGATCATGAAAAAGAGAATCGTGTATCCATCGTTCCCAATTCGATTCGAACATTAGTAGGTTTTGGTCATAGGGTAGTTGTAGAATCAGGTGCGGGAGATAATTCTAACTTTAGCGACCATGATTTCTCAGAAGCGGGAGCACAAATCAGTCATAGCACAGATCAAGTATTTAAGTCTGATATAGTGGTAAAGATCGCTCCAGCGACTTTAGCGGAGTTAGATATGATGCAACAAGATAAAATCATCATCTCTCCATTGCAATTGCCTTCGTTGAATCAAGAGTATTTTCTTAAAATAAAGGAGAAGAGGATCACAGCTTTGGCTATGGAATACCTGCAGTCAGAAGATGGTAGTTTTCCAATTGTAAGGATTATGAGCGAGATGGCTGGAGTTGTAGCATTACAAACAGCGGCAGAGTATCTAAATAATACTAATGGTGGAAGAGGTGTTATGCTTGGTGGAGTAAGTGGAGTTCCTCCTGCAAAGGTAGTTATCCTCGGAGCTGGGGTGGTTGGTGAATTTGCAACAAAAGCTGCGGTAAGTCTTGGTGCATCAGTTAGAATATTTGATAACGACATCACAAAACTTATGCGATTGCAATCTGCAGTTGGTAGACAATTGCACACTTCAGCGATTAACCCTGTATATCTTGGTTATCAGTTGATGAGTGCTGATGTAGTCATAGGCGCTATGCATTCTAAACACGGGCGTACACCGATCTTAATTACAGAGGAGATGGTGTCTAAGATGAAAGAAGGTTCAGTGATTATTGATGTGAGTATCGATCAAGGTGGTTGTATCGAAACATCAGAAGTAACTTCGCACAAGGATCCAATATTTACAAAGCATGGAGTGATTCATTATTGCGTGCCTAATATTACATCAAAAGTTAGTAGGACAGCTTCAGTAGCGGTAAGTAATATAATTACTCCGCTACTTATAAAAGCGGGAAACAATATCAACATTGAAGAGTTATTATACAATAAAGTAGGAATAAGAAACGGATGTTATGCTTATAAAGGCTGCATCACGAACGAATACCTAGGTCGAAGATTCGGAATGAAATATACAGCACTTGATCTTCTTCTCACTAGCAAAATGTAAGATTTGAAATTAACAGCAAAACTAATATCGCTAATTTTTCATCCTTTGTTTATCATTGGATATATGCTTATAGTCTTATTGGCAATGAATCCCTATATGTTTATTGTGAATGATGAGAAAGCGAGATTCTTACTGATTTTCAATGTGTTTATGTTGACTGTTTTCTTTCCTATGTTTTCTATCTTTTTGATGAAAATGCTTGATTTTATTAAGTCTTATGAAATGCAGGATAAGTCAGAGCGAATTGGTCCATTGATTGCTACTGGAGTATTCTATCTTTGGTTGTTTGTCAATTTTAAGGATAATTCTACTATACCTGTTTCGTTCAGCTCGTTTGTTCTAGGATCTACGATTGGTTTATTTATGGCATTGATGCTCAATAGTTTTACTAAAATTAGTCTCCATACAATAGCTGCTGGTGGCTTGGTAACTGGCTTACTATTTATTAAGTTTTTATATAGTTATGAGACATTTTTTGTTAACCTACCTTTTGGATCATTTCATATAAGTACAACTTTCGTAACTATTGTAGCCATGATAATTGCTGGTTTGGTCGGGACGAGTAGGCTGTTATTAAAAGCACATGACGAATTTGATGTTTATGGTGGCTATATCGTAGGCATATTCTCTATGATCGTTGCTTTTAGAATCATGGGGTAGTCGAGAAAATTAAATAAACAATCTGAATTTTTGCTTTATGCTATTCTAGCAATTATGCTAAAGGATAAACGCTCGAATCTTGGCTTCTATTTAGGATTTAAAAACAACACATGAAACTTAAATACTCATTCGTTTTACTCTTTATCTTTTCTATATCAATATGTTTTGGCCAAAGTCCTTGGGTGAAGAAAGGGGGAGAGGGATATACTCATGTCTCAGTAGGTATGCTTCTCAATTACGATAAAATATTTGAAGGGAATCTAAACAATCTTGTAGATCTAGATGGTACGATATCGGAATTTAGCATTCAATCCTACACAGATATTGGACTAGGAAAGAGATTTGGAGTTGTTGTGGCTCTACCTTTTAATATTATAAAATCCTCAGTAGAAATGCCAACGCCATCGGGTAGGGTAGAAGGAAGCTTATCTGGGCTTGGAAATGCAGAGCTTGGATTAAAATATAACTTTCTAGACAAAGCCGTATTATTAACAGGTCAACTATCTGTAAGCCTTCCATTAGGTTCGGAAGATTTAGTGTCTGGATTACAGACAGCATATAACATGACAGCGGTTACTCCATATGTCAGTATTGGAAAAGGGTTGGGTAAGTCGTATGTCTATGGATATATAGGACATGAGTTTACAAATAACGAGTACAATGATAATCTTAGGTTAGGTATTGAATACGGACATAAGTTCTTCTCAAAATTGTGGACCATTGCTGCATTTAATATGAAAGAACCAACTAAAAAAACTGGTAAAAAACTAGACGACAGAATTGAAGAAACCCGTCTTTTTGTGAATAATCAATACTATAATAGTTTGTCTTTAAAATTGATATATGAGATTAATGATAAAGTAGGAATCAATGGATCTGCTAACCTAATCAGCGTAAGAGCTAACAATTTACCTTTTCAGTCTCCACTTTCGTTAGGCGGGTACTTGAAGTGGTAATGTATGCTAATTATGCAAACTAAATTTACACTGCAAAATACTCTGTCATTTTCCCAACAGTATCTTCTGTCTTCAGGTTATCCATAACAACCAAACCTTTTTCTAGAATAATAATACGACTACTCACATCAGCGACGTGTGTTAAGTCATGACTAGATATTAGGAAAGTATGTTGATCAAGTCGATCCGTAATTATTTTCTTCAATCTTATTTGTGAAGTGGGATCTAGACTTGCGAATGGTTCGTCTAATACTACTATCTCGGGGTTTCCGATGAGTGCAGCGATGATACCTACTTTCTTCTGATTCCCTTTTGACAAGTCACGAATGTACTTTCTTGCACCTAAAATCTCATCATTAAAGAACTCTACAAATTGCTGTAAGAATTCATCAGTATCTGCTTTTGACCATTGATTAAGTCCTCCAACGAAATCGAAATACTCATTTGGGGTGAGGAAATCGACAAGAAAAGTTTCGTCTATGAAGGCGGATGTGTATTTCTTCCATGTTTCATCCACACTAACGTCATGGCCTTTGGTTAGTACTTGTCCTTCGGTGGCTTTAATAAGGTCTAGCATTAGGCTGAATGCGGTCGTCTTCCCCGCACCGTTATTCCCAACCAGTCCAATACATTCTCCTTTATCAATGGATATGTTTTCTATTTTAAGGACAGTCATGCTGCCGTATGATTTCTTTATATTTCTAAATTCTAAAAGCATAATTGTTAATTTAATATTGGATCAAGAGTGGATGGGAAATTTATTTATTTCTAAAAGCAGTTCCTATTTTATATCTATTTTTCTTGAATAACGCGACTGACATATTGATCAGTTTATCATGAAATACAAAACCTATCAAGCCGATCAAACCTATAAGAAATATTCCTAATAGGGGTTGATCCATAGCATTAGCACCATAATAGAATAGCATTGGAATTGCCATAATAGGAATAATGATCAGAAATAAAGCTAACGAAAGTCCTTCATAATTGATGGCTCCACCTTTGTTAGTGTCTACCCGCTTTGAATTATAGCTGGCTGCTAACATGTATAAGAATAGGACTACTCCAAGGTTGTAAAACATCATTGCTGGCATGAGATAGAAATATTCTGTTTTATAGAATCCCCAAAGAATCGTTGGCAATGTCTGTCCAATAATAAAGATACATTGTAAGAAATATTTTGCTTGGAAAATTTCTTTGATACTAGACATCTTCGTTTGTAATAAATCAAAATGCCCGCTATTCCAAGAAAGGAATAACTGTCCATAAGTAAGGGCAAAGCCACCAGTACTAAAGATAGCAACAAACATCATCATGCCCATAGAATCCATACTGCCTCCTTGTGCATGTGCAAGGAGTGGGTATATGCACATAAGTGGCACAATAAAGAGCATGTTTTTTGATCTTTTATTTCTTAAAATTAGCTTTAATTCCATCTCCATCATCTTGCCTGCCTTGCCAAATCTAGCAAACAATCCGCTGCCGATATTTACATTAGATATAGTTTCTTCAGATGACTTAGCGTCTTCAAGATATGCTATTTGCTCAAGTGTTTTATAAGTAAAGAAGTAACCAATGATTGTTGCTAATAAGGGAAGCAATGCTGTCCCAATATTCATAACAAAAAAAGAATACAGACTTTCTAAGAAGTTCCCTAACGGTATGTATCCTTTGAAATCTAGATAATTGAGCAACAAAACTGTAATAATGATAATCCCTGTCAATACCTTATTGACAGATATTTGTTTATCAATTGCGAAAGCTTTGTAATTAGTTGCATAAATCAAACCAACGAGTACCAGTCCATGATTTAATAAGTTTAAATTGTAGTTCTCAGCATAACCAGCGGAGATTAAGTATGCTATTACACCTAGCAGTGGCATAACGTTCATCCAATTAAATGCAGACTTGATCAATACATAGTGCAAGAGGGTACTTTTTGGGATCTTCTGTAAAATATACTGTTTCAATTCTTTAAACCCGAAATTTTGAAAAATAAGTCGAGTAAGGAAAGTGTAAATAATAAAGTATAGAAAGTATCGTCCAAAGTAAATAGATCCATCAACATCTGGCAACATTTCGGTAATGGCATGAGGTGCGGCTGCTCCAAGCGCAATGAATGTTAGACCAAAATATAGGCCAAGAAAGCCCATCATTAAAGTAGTGGCCAGATTTTGAGTAAAAGCTGGGCTTCGCATAAACGATTTCCAGCTCATGGAGATTATTTTCCTAAACATAGATTGTAGATTGCTTCAAGATAGAAAACTAAGAATATTTTCGTTTTTTATAGGCAAATTGGGATAAGAGAATGATAAAAGTCGACGTAAGTATTAACTTCAAGTTAAATTAACTGTCTTGATGACGCACTTAGAGCATCAAAAGAGTCTTCTTTATACGAACTATCTATGCTATTTTCGTTTTAGAATGATAGAATCAAGATGAAATCGTAATTTTACCAGTCGCTTTGATGAATAGCGGTAACCACACAATTTTAAGAAGATGAGAATATATATAATATTAATATTGCTTTTTGTTGGATTTGAGGCTTCTACTCAGGCATTAAATGATGAATGTCAGTTTGCCCAGCATTTGGGTATTGTAACTGATTATTGTTCAGGGGAGGCGGCATTTTCAAATTTTGAAGCTACACCTTCGGCAGATCCTCTTCCATTTTGTTTTTTCGGAGGAGCCGACCATGATGTATGGTACTCCGTAACACCAGGACAAGGAGGGTTATATGTTAGTGTTTCTGGATCTTTGGGTTCACCTTCCATTGCGATATATGAAGGTACATGTAATTCGTTAGTTGAAATAAGTTGTTCATCGACAGCAGCTGGTTTTTTTGCGGAATCTTCTGTGTTCGATCTTTTAATTGGTCAGACATATTATATAAGAGTAGATGGAAGAGATGGACGTACAGGAAATTTCGAATTGTGTGTCAAATCTTTCGCACCTGTAAAAACACCGGAATCAGATTGTAAGGATGCAGTAGTTTTATGTGATAAGTCCCCTTTTGCAGTTGAAAATTTGAATAGCACTGGAGATGTTCAGTTTGAAATGACAGGCTCATGTATTCAAGATGCTAGCCAAACAGCGGAGCAAGCATCAGTTTGGTATGTATGGACGTGCAAAGATTCTGGAACATTAGAATTTTCTCTCACACCCAATAACCCTAATAATGATGAAGAGGATCTTGATTTCGTTGTATATGAACTACCAGGAGGACTTACGGATTGTGCCAATAGAGAATCTGTAAGATGTATGTTGAGTGGTGAAACCGGAGGTCTTGATAGTAGTCCTTGTTATGGAGCCACGGGATTAAGGGCAAGTTCATCAGATACCCAAGAATTTGCGGGCTGCCAAACTGGAGATGATAATTTTCTTGCTCCATTGGATATGGTTGCGGGAAGGCATTATGGAATGATAATTAATAATTTCAGTATGTCAGGATTTGGTTTTACGATCGAATTTGGAGGTTCAGGGACATTTCTTGGGCCAGAGCCTGATTTTGAAATAAATGCTCTCCAAGCTTTTGAATGTGATAAAACAGTAGCTTTTACTGAGCTTTCTGAATCTTTGACGGACCCAATTACAAGTTGGAGTTGGAGTTTCGGAGCAGGATCTTCTCCTTCTTTTTCTACTGATATGACTCCACCTAATGTTGTTTATGATTCTTTCGGAGATAAGGTTGCAGCATTAACGATTGAAAGTTCGAGAGGGTGCCTTGTTACTAAAATTGTTGATTTCTACGTTGATCCTTGTTGCCAAGATACTTCAACGCTTGAGGTAGATGGACTAGCTACTGATCTCGTTTGTTTTGGTGATGAAGATGGACAAATATTAGCGGAGGGTTTTGCAGGAAACCCAGTGTATTCTTATTCGATAGATGGGATTAATTTTCAACCGAATCCACTTTTTTTTAATCTTCCAGCAGGAGCTTTTAATCTGTTTATTGTGGATATAAAAGGTTGTCGTGACACTACACTTGTTCCTATTGTGGAACCTACACAGACGATTGCTGATGCAGGACCAGATATGACTGTTGATCTAGGTGCGACTGGTACTATTGAAGGTAGTGTACTTTCCGATTATGATATTACTAACATCACTTGGAGTCCACTAGATTCGTTTGTTGATTGTACGGATTGTCTTACACCTGAGGTATTCCCTCTTGGTGCTACCACTTATACACTGACCGTTACAGATGAGAATGGATGTACCTCTTCAGATGATGTGCAATTCTTAGTGAATATTGTAAGACCAGTTTATTGGCCCAATATAATTTCTGCCAATGAAGATAATAATAATGATTTTTTCAATCTTTTCGGTGGACCAGCGGTGGACGGAATAGAAAACTTAAAGGTTTATGATCGATGGGGCAATCTTATGTATGATGGAGCACCTCTTATCAATAGTTATACTGAGGGATGGGATGGGACTTTCAATGGAAAGGAAGTAAACCCAGGTGTATATGCATGGCTTGGTGCTATTCGGTTTATCGATCGAGATGAAAATGGACAAAGTGTAGTATTAAACTATTCGGGAGATGTAACTGTGATTAGATAAATGAAGAATTTCTTTATATCAATATTGATTTTATTTGCCTTCGGTTGCTCGACTGATATCGCGGAAGTGAATGCAATTACTGATAATGAGATATTCAAGCAAGAGGAAGCAAAATTTGTAACAATATTATATAGTGATTCCGCTGACGTGAAAGTAAGAATCACAGCTGATAAGATGATCAGACACCTCACAAAGGCCAATCCTAGAGATGAGTTTCCAGAAGGGATTTTTGTTGAATTTTTAGGAGGCGATGGACAAGTGTATAGTTGGCTGGAAGCTGACAGAGCAACGCGATACGATAAGAGTAATGAGGTAATCGCGCAGGGAAATGCTAAGTTCTATAATAGAAAAAAAGAAACGCTAACAAGTACTGAGCTTATATGGGATGAAGATAAGTCGATAATACGGACCAATAAATTCGTGCAAATAGCACAACCTATGCGAGGGGATACGAGTATAGGCTTTGGTTTCGAAGCCAATGAAGACTTCGATTTATTCACGATAAAGAACAAAGCCTCTTCTATTCTAAATGGACAAAGTTTCAAAGAAAAGATAGATAAAGGCAAGTAAAATGAATTCTGATTTTCATGCTGTCAATGAGATCAATCAATAAGAATTACCCGATTACATATTTAAGAAATTACTATATCTTTTTTTGAGAAAAAACAACTCGTTGGTCTTTGTAAGTATCAATAAATAGAGTACCTTCGCACTCCAATTTAAAAATTTGAGATTATGCCTAAAATGAAAACGCACTCAAGTGCAAAGAAAAGGTTCAAAATTACTGGATCAGGAAAGGTGAAAAGATTTCAAGCTTATACATCTCACATGATGAGAAACAAAACTAAAAAGCAAAAGAATAGGCTTGGAGGTTCGGCTCTTGTTTCTAAAGCGGATGAAGCTAGAATCAAAAGATTACTTTGTAAGTAATTCACTTATCTAACAAAACATTTTTTAACGAGGATGAAGGAAAAGTATCACAATATGATCCCTTCATTGTACTAAAAACAAAAAATTATGCCTAGATCAACAAATGCAGTAGCATCTAGAAAAAGAAGAAAAAAGATTCTTAAAGCAGCGAGAGGTTATTTCGGTGCTAGAAGTAAAGTCTACACTGTAGCGAAGAATGCTGTCGAGAAAGCGATGTCATACTCATACAGAGATAGAAGAAACAAGAAAAGAACTTTCAGAAGACTTTGGATTGCAAGAATCAATGCAGCAACTAGAATGCATGGAATGAATTACAGTACATTCATACACGCATTAAGCAAAGCTGATATTGATTTAAACAGAAAAGTACTTGCGGATATGGCGATGAACCACCCAGAAGTATTTACTGCGATCATCAATAAAGTGAAGTAAGAATAATTCTTTCTTAAAATATATAAGAGCCTATTAGCAGCAATGTTAATAGGCTCTTTTTTTGTTTCGGAATTTTTGTAAACGAGATATTACTTATACTTGGGCTTACTTAATTATTTCGATTAAAAAAGATGCGGTTTGTTAACTAAGCGATCTTAAGTTGTTTGATAAACCAGTCCAAATCTTTTTTGTCTTGCGAATGAACATTGCTTAGGAGGAATCTGTGCTGAACTTACTTTATTTCGGCCTTTCATAATTTTGGTTCTTATAGATCTGTAAGTATTACCCTTATAAGTTATTAGAAAAAAATATAGCGCAAAATCAGACAAAAAAAGACCGCTCCAAATAGGAACAGTCTTTCAAATAATTCAAAAAATTATAAATTTTAATACCCGGGATTCTGTATTAAATTAGGATTTGCCAAGAGATCAGATGCAGGGATTGGGAATATCTTTCGGAAATCGTCTATCGACGTACCTTCCTTTACATTTCCTTTCCATGGCCATAAGTAAGAAGCTCCAGCGAACTTTCCAAATCTAATTAGATCTACTCTTCTTGTCCCTTCCCAGTATAATTCTCTCGCTCTCTCGTCCAAGATGAAGTCTAGGTTTAGTGTTCCTTCCGTAATATTTCCATCCATATTGCCGTAAGCTCTTTCTCGGAGCTCATTAATGTATGTAACAGATTGTGCCGCTGATCCTGGTGCTCCTCTAAGTACGTTTTCAGCATACATGAGATATGCATCCGCTAATCTGAACATTCCGTAGTCAGTATCTGCATGTGTGTTGTCTGATCCAGATAAACCTGCCATGTTTGTGTTTGTCCATTTAGGTACAGCTATTCCTTGTTCGAATACTCCTATATCATCGATCTCTACAGATTGACCATCTGTATAGAATATTGCTCTTCCATCGATATCACCTGTCATGTCAGGAAACTTGTCTAAGAATGCACTGGTCGTTCTCAGCCCCGCCCAGCCGCTCAATACACCATAATCAGTATCTAACATTGAACCACCGATTGCAGCATGTATAAGGAAGGTAGTTGATCCCCAGCTTTGAGTATTCTTGCCGTCAGCATTCAATGCGAAGATTATTTCTGGGGATTCATGATTATCTTTCATGAACATAGCTTGATAATTTTGGTCAAGTGCGTATCCAGCTCCCAAAACCTTAGTTATTGCAGTCTGAGATTCAGCATACTTGCTTTCTCCTATCATTGCTTCTGCATTTTGATAGAGTTTAGCTTGGAGCATCCATAGTCCAGCTTTGTCTATTCTACCGTATTGGTTTTGTCTTGCATCAGGAAGTCGGCTCTCTATATCAATCAACTCTGATTCTATAAATGAGAATAACTCTTGAGGTGAAGATTGAGTAGGGAATCCAACTTTGATTTCTTCTGAAATAACCACATTCCCGAAAAGGTCCAGTGCATGCCAGTAAGCCAATGCTCTAAGAAATCTAGCTTCGTCTCTATATGCTCTAACTATATCTTGATCTGTATCAGAAATGCCATTTTCTATTAGTTTCTCATCTGTAGACTGCTTTAGGAAGTCATTGGAGAATGATACAATAAGTGCAATTCTGTAGTATAATACTCTTACGAATTGATTCTCCGAAGACCATATATGTTCGTGTAGGTCTCTCACGCCTGCATCAGTCCATGCGATCACGGCTTCGTCAGTTGTTAGCTCTTGGGCTTTCCAGTATGCCCTGATGTAACTTGTAAATCCTTCGTCATTAACAATAGAGATATCGCTATCACCACTCGGACCATCCTGACCAGTCAGTGTGTAAGATGCGTAGATTTTAGCCAAGTAGGATTTGTATGCTTCTGGATCTTTAAATATTTCAGTCTCTGTAAATGCATCCTCAGGAGTAAGGTTTACATCTGTACATTGTAAGAAACAAAGGCAAATAAGAAATAAAAATGCTAATATATTTTTCATAATTCTTTCTGTTTAGGGTTGATTAGAAACTTGCGCTAAGGCCAACTAAGAAATTTCTAGAAATTGGGTATTGATTATTGTCTATACCTCCACTAACTTGCGGCAGTTCTGGATCTAATCCTGAGTAGCCAGTCAAGGTTAATAGATTTGAAACAGTAGCGTAAAATCTCATATTTCTGAATATCTTATTCTTATTTAGATTATATCCGATTGTGATATTATCTAATTTGAAAAATGATGCATTTTCAATATAGTAGTCAGATTTCAATTGCCTTTCTTTGAAATTTACAATGAAAGCTGTCTCGTGTACATTATTAGTAACTCTATCAGATAATCGATCTGTATAACCTGTAGCGGAAGCAACATTGTTATATACATAATTACCTAAATGTGCTCTCATTGTTGTTGATATGTCCCAGCTCTTGTAACTAGCATTGGTAGTAAGGCCTAATATTAGCTTTGGATCAGAACTTTTACCAGCTTGCAGATCGGATTCATTGATTATACCATCACCATTGAGATCGCTATATATATCTAGGTCATTAATAGTACCATCTCCATTGAAATCTTCATCATCCACTAGTGGCTTACCATCAGATCCAAGGATATGTTGATAAGTTCTGAAAGTGCCAAATCGCTCTCCGACCTTTAAGATCTGAATTGTTTGTCCTACATCACCTGAAATTCCGCCAGTCTCATATCCTTGGAATGATGGGTCGTTGCTATTGTCTAATTTTACTATTTCGTTATTATTTAATGCCGCATTTACACCAAGGGTCCAATCAAAATCAGAATTGTCTACGAGAACTGTATTTAGGACTACTTCTACACCTTTGTTGTTCATCTCACCAATATTAGTCAATAACCTATCGGCTGGGATTGTAAATGCTGATGTAGCCGCAACAAAGAGAAGTTTATCTGTTTGTTTGTTGTAAAAATCAATAGATCCATTAATTCTATTATTCCAAAATCCAAAGTCAACACCAATATTAGTTGAAACTGTTTCTTCCCATTGGATGTCAGGATCCACACCTAAACCTCTAAGTATTCTGATATATTCATCTCCAAATTGATATCGAGCATCTGGCGCTCCGTAACCATAGAATGTAGAATATAAGTAATCTCCGATTCGTTCGTTTCCAACGATACCATAACTTAGTCTTAGCTTAAGGTTATCCAACTTGTCAGACAAACCACCTGCCCAATCCTCTTGAAGAACTCTCCATGCTAAAGCTACAGCAGGGAAACTTCCCCATCTATTAGCTGGTCCAAATCTTGAAGATCCGTCTTTTCTCAATGATGCTGTTAATAAATATTTATCATCAAAAGTATAATTTAGTCTTCCGAAGAATGAGATCAATCTATTTTCTACTTTGAAGGAATCTTGCTGTATATCTCCTGTATAAATATATGAATCATCTACCAACTCTAAGGTGTTTCCAAATTCATTGTCGCCTTCATTTAATGTACCTAACCATGAATGGCCTGCAGTTAGCGTAAACTTTGATTTGGCGGATGGTATTTCCATTTTGTAAGTACCGAATGTCTCTATCTGCTTAGTTGTACTACTTGATTCAGCCACACTTAAAAAGCCTCCGTTGTCGAAAACTTCTCTTAATAATGGATTTTGTACAAACCTGCTTTCTCCTTTCAAATAATCATAACTTGATTGAGATGTAATTGATAATCCTTTCACAAACGGAATTGCATATTCCAATTTTATTGTATTTAGAGTTCTATAAGATTTTCCTTTATTATCAGTAAGATCAATAGTAGAAACTGGATTCTTTGTCGCTAAAGCATCTTTCCACTGAAAGTAACCACCATATTCAGATTCTGGGTCTAATACTGGTCTCGTAGGGTCCATAGCTAAGGCTCCTCCGAAAACATTAGGCGCGAATACATCATTTAAGAATGAAGTCCTATTTTTTAAAGTTATTTTTAAATTATCGTTGAAGAGGTTAGCGTTGATGCTACCCGCAATACTTTTCTTTTCGTGCTGACTAGTTTTAAGTACTCCTTTACTATTAAGATACCCACCTGAAAAATTATACCTCAAATTATCTGAACCACCTCCTATAGATAGATTGTGTTCTGTACTTATTGCATTTTGTGTTATTTCATTTACCCAGTCTGTATTGCTTTCTCCTAGAAATTCGAATTCTTGAGGCGCTTTATCTAAGATTGCATTTCTGAAGTTACTTGGACTTAGGATTTTTGTGTCACCATTGAATATGGAGGTGTTTACATTTCCACTATAATCAATTCTCATTTTACCACTCTTTCCTGACTTGGTGGTAATTATAATTACACCACCTGCACCTCTAGCTCCGTATATGGCAGCAGCAGATGCATCTTTTAGTACAGTCATACTTTCTACATCTGCGGCATTTACAAAGTTAAGTGGGTTTCTGTTACCCGCTACACCACTACCACTTAATGGTACACCATCAATAACTATGAGAGGGGAGCCTCCAGATGAGATTGTTCCAGCACCTCTTAGTCTTATTGTAGATCCTGCACCAGGTTCACCACCAGGGGTGATCTGAAGTCCAGCGACCTTACCGTTTAATAATCTTTCTGGAGTAGTTATAGATCCTTTGTTGAAATCTTTTGTACTTACCTTGGTTACAACACCAGTAAGATCTTCTTTTCTCACAGCTCCATATCCAATGACTACTACTTCCTTCAATAGTTCGCTAGATTCTGCAAGTTTTACATCCACAGACGATCTACCTTCTACTGGTACTTCGAGTGTCGCATATCCTAGATAGGAAAATACTAAAATGTCTGCCCCTGAGGCATCGATACTATACGAACCATCTATATCAGTAACTGTTCCAAGGGAGCTTTTATCTTTTATGGAGATGTTTACCGCTATGAGCTCTTCTCCACTTGTTGCATCTGTGACTACGCCAGTTATCTGAGATGATAGTGCCGCATAGCCGAATATTGAGATTGTAAGGATACAAAATCTCAAATAGGTATATCTATTGAAAATATTGTTCTTGATTAAATTCACAGTAAATAAGATTATGGTAGCCTATCTGCATAAGAATAAGCTATCGAATTGAAAATAGAATCGAAAATTGGGAACTAGGAATCAGTTCCAAGAAAAGTAAATTGTGAAAAATAAAAATGGGTACACCTCAAATCGAAGTGTACCCATAATAAGTATTTATTATTGCTTTACTGCAGACGCTGAATAATCAGCACCATCGAAAGTCATTGTTACCTTGTAAGTACCAGCTTCTGAAACAGCTAAATCTGATCCATCAAGCGTAAGAGTACCTAAGTCGCCTCCTAAGTTTAATTTCCAATCTTGACCAGCTCTGATTTTCCAGTTTGCTGTCGAGAAATCACCTGTTAATGAATAAGAAGTTACGCCACCAGTAAAACCATCTGCTGTGAAAGCTGTGTCATTATCCCAGTTCATAGAAGGAGATCCTTCACCGATTACTGACCATCCAAAATCTACCATTGTAGCTACCCATGTAGTACCTTCATCAGATGTAGATAATGTTACATAGTATTGTCCAGCACCTGGAGAAGCGATATCGTCACCTCCTGCAGCCAATGTAGAAGCCACGCCATCTGCTGGAAGTAATCCACCAAGATTGAAATCCCAATCATCATTTGCTCTGAATTTCATTTTACCTTCAGCTAATAGTGTAACAACACCATACCATGAGTGAACGTCATTCTCGAACTTGTAAAGCATGTTTCTATCACTATCCCAACTACCTGCTGTAGCATCTCCAATGATACCCATATTGAAATCATTTGGATCGAAATTTAATGTAGGTGCTTCGCCAGTTTTTGTCTGGATTGCAGACCATCCATTTCTAGGGTCCCATTCTAATGTTACAGTGTATTCTCCATCTTCTGCTTGAGCAATATTTGGTGCATCATTACCAGGTAGTAGATTTGCAACTGATCCACCAAAGTTATTGAATAACTGGTAACCATTATCATCTGCTAAAGGAGCATTTGGGTCAGTTCTTCTATTAACAGCCCATCTACAGTTAAATCTGATTTTCCACTCTCCATTTCTCATTATTAGACCAGTTGCTTCCCATTTACCACCATCAGCGGTAACTGTTCCTGGTAGTTGTGTATCTCCGCCCCATCCAGTAGGAGTAGCGCTTCCAATTAACCCAGGAGATTCGATTTGGTACATAACTAATTCGTTAGTCTTAGAATCGTGGGTTACTCTATATAGACCTGCAGCAGCTACATTGAATGCAGGGCCGTCAACAGCTGTTGTTACTAAAGTATAATCATTGTAATCACATTGTGATCCATCATCAGTAATTGTTTCTGATGATCCACCTATTGTAGCAGTGACCTTTTTGTCAGCTATTTGTACTACATTATAGTTTCCTACATCTAGCCACATATAACCACCAATGAAACCGTCTCTTGCCATTGATTGAAATCCTTCTGCTTCTACATTCTCTGTTACTAATTGTGCAGTTGATGAAGGATCGTTGTCCGCAAACGCTAAGTAGAAACCATCCGCAACGTTGATGCCGTCTTCACCGCCACCTCCTCCGATAATTGGATCGTCGTCTCCACAAGATGTCATTGTGATCATTGCAAATACTCCCAATATCAAGATAAAAGGACTGAATAACTTTTTCATAAGTTTTTAATTTTTAGTATTTTAAATAATAGTAAATAGCTTGTTGTTAATAAATGTCAAAATAGATATCTGAGATAGAAATGAATGACTCAAGTATATATCGACTCTATCAACATGAGCGAAATTAAATAAACCTAATGAACAAAGTGTGTTTTTACTTAATTATATCTCTTAAATTGATCGTTTTTTTGATACTTAGGGTAAAAATGACACATTACGTGTATTATTTGCTTAATTTTTGTGGAAGATTGATTGATTTAGTACTGTTAATCGACCTCTCAAGGGGCAGCGTTTTTGGATTTTCAGGTCAAAAAAGGTCAAATGACTATAGAAAATACAAGTTTTATTAGTGTTCTGGTATCGCCAATCTCTACTCTAATTTGTGAGCTCAAAAGTCATCATTTGCTACGGTCAAAATAAGCTAATTTCCTTTATTTTTTTTGATCAAAAAAATCGTAGGTGATTTTAAATTTGATCAACGCAACGAATAGTTTTGTCCTTTAAAATGAAATTGATTGCAAGAAATGGGACTCCAAAGTATCGTTCATGTTTTTAAATAACTTTTGGTTGATGAAAAAAAGTAAATCAGCCGAACTATATCACTATTGACATTAATATATCAAGAATAATAAAATGACTTGAACAAGCAAAACGGCCTCTCCAGAATTTCTGGAGAGGCCGTTTGATGAAGTCAAATTTTAATTTAACTCAAACTATTATTCTTAACATAAATGTATTAAAGTTCGAAGTGTGTCATCTCTTTGAATTGATTCATTCTTATAGAAATGTCATCGTTAGAAAGATTTCTTAATTTTTCGATACTGAATTCTTCTACACAGAAAGAAGCCATACATGAACCATACATGATTGCACGTTTCATATTTTCGAATGAGATATCTTCTGTATGTGCTAGATATCCAATAAATCCTCCTGCGAATGTGTCACCTGCTCCAGTAGGGTCAAAAACTTGTGCCAGTGGAAGTGCAGGAGCTGAGAAGATTTTACCTTCAGAAAATAACAATGCGCCATGCTCACCTTTTTTGATGATTACATATTTGGGGCCCATTTCATGGATTTTTTTAGCGGCAGTTACTAATGAATATTCGCCAGATAACTGTCTAGCTTCTTCGTCATTGATTGTGATAACATCAACTTTAGCTATCACTTCAAGTAAACTATCCATTGCGATATCCATCCAAAAATTCATAGTATCAAGTACGACAAGTTTTTGTGATCCATCAAGTTGATTGATTACTTGCATCTGAATTTCCGGAGTAAGATTACCTAACATTACATATTTACTATCCTTATAAGAGTCTGGTAATGTAGGGTTGAAATCATCGAGTACATTTAGATCAGTCGCTATTGTATCTCTCTGATTCATGTTTTCATGGTACTTTCCTGCCCAGAAAAATGTAAGGCCATCATCTTTTACTTGTAGTCCTTTCATATCAACACCTCGATTCTCAAGAGCTTTGATTTCTTCCATCGGGAAGTCAGCTCCTACGATAGAACACAATCTAATATTGTCTGTAAAGTACGATGCAGCATAACTCGCGTATGTACATGCTCCACCGATTGCTTTTTCAGCTTTTCCGAAAGGAGTTTCAATATCATCAAAGGCTACTGTTCCAATTGTGAGTAAGCTCATAATTTTTTATATTTAAAATCAAATGACTAATAACGTATTATTATATTTTAACATATAATGATTCTGCCGCAAAAGTAAATAAATTTTATTTAATCTATACTACATTGATAGTAAGAGGTGTATTTAATGTATTGTCGAATAATGTAAACTTATTAAAGTTGGATTCTATACTGTTAGAAATCAGTCTATTTCAAATAGAGAACTGTAGTATAACTTGATATATGGCTGTTTAAGTTTGGAATTGAAGAATTGATTGGTGTTTTTGACCGTAGAATATCTTGATAATTAAGAAAAAGATTGTTAATCTTACGCCATGATGAATTGGGTTAATTGTATTTCCGCTAAGCGAACTGGATATTCTTATTCGACAGCACCACATATAAGGTCAGATTACCAAAGAGATTATGACAGGTTGATTTTTTCTTCTGCATTTAGAAGACTGCAGAATAAGACTCAAGTGTTCCCCTTGCCAGGGAGTAGTACTTTTGTCCATAATAGACTTACACACTCATTAGAAGTGGCTTCAGTAGGCCGATCTTTAGGGTCTGTTGTTGGTGAGTTTATAGCTGAGAAGCTAGGAGCAAATGCTGAAGCACAGCACTTTTATCGATATGATTTAAAGGGGGTTATTGGAGCTGGTTGTTTGGCTCATGATGTGGGAAATCCTGCTTTTGGTCACAGCGGCGAGAAAGCTATATCTAATTACTTTATTCAGAATGGCAATTCCGAAATTGGTGGGCAAGATCTTAGGTCTTATTTTAATAATAAAGAATGGAGTGATCTTACTGATTTTGAAGGTAATGCTAATGCTCTTAGAGTGTTGACGCATCATTTTAAAGGTAAAATGGAAGGAGGGCTTAGTTTGACTTATACGACACTCGCTTCTATATTAAAGTATCCATGCGAATCAGTGGCTAAATCTAAAGCGAAACATAGGAAGAAATACGGTTTTTTTCAAGCTGAAAAATTCATATTCAATGAGATCGTATCAGATACGAATATGTATCAAGAGGAAGATAGCCCACTATCATATTTTAGACACCCATTTGTGTATCTTGTAGAAGCGGCGGATGATATCTGTTATCGTATTATTGATATGGAAGATGCGCACAGATTGAAGATAATATCAAAAGAAGAAATTGATGAAGCATTCTTGAATGTTATTTCTGAAGCCGATAGGCCTGATAATAATATTTCAAAGATAAAAGACACGCTATTTAAACTAAAAAATGCTAACGAGTCGGTAGCATATTTAAGAGCAAAAGCAATCAATACATTGGTAAATGAAAGTGCTGATGTTTTTAAAGCAAATGCTGCTGCAATTATAAACGGAAACTATTCATCAACATTGATGGATGATGTAGAGGCTAAATGTCCTAGTCTGAATGATATCCAGAAGTTATCAGTCAGTAAAATATACGACCACCATTCCGTTATTAAAGTTGAATTGGCGGGCTATAAAGTAATGTCTGGGTTGTTAGATATATTCGTTCCTGCGATTATAAACGATAGTCCGTCTGGTATTGAGAAAAAAAGTCTAGTGTTATTGCCTGATCAATTCAGAGTTAGTAGTTCCGCTTCCGCTTATGATAAAGTAATGGGAGTTATAGATTATGTTTCTGGAATGACGGATGATTATGCTATAGAAATGTATCGAAATATTATGGGTATTGAGATAGCAATGCACTCTGCGTAATGTTAGATACCATAATTGTATATTGCAATTGCCAACAAATCAATTAGACAAAAAATATGAAGTTATTTATATATAGTCAACTATTTAAAGAGAAAGATAGAGAATATGTATTGGACTTATTCTCTGTGATCTTAGAGCAAAAAATAGAATTGGTAGTTTATGATAAATATGCCTCTCAATTAAAAAGTGCAGGAATTGATATTTCTCAATATAAGGAAGTCGCTTCCTATGAAGAATTATTGAAGGAGGCTCCAGATATGGTTGTTACACTTGGTGGCGATGGTACGATATTGAACGCTATTGATGTTGTCAGGGATAGTGGGATACCAGTTTTGGGTATTAATCTTGGGCGATTAGGTTTTTTGTCAAGTATAGAGAAGACTAAAATAAAAGATTCTCTCAGGGGCGTTTTTAATGGGGAGTATTATACAGAAGAAAGAACGCTTCTTCATTTAGAATGTAACTTGCCATTATTCCAGCAGTTACCTTATGCATTGAATGACTTTACAATTCATAAGCGGGATACATCTTCTATGATTACCATTCATACTTATGTAGATGGTAAGTTTCTCAATAGTTATTGGGCTGATGGTATTGTTGTATCTACAGCGACTGGGAGTACAGGATATTCTCTAAGTTGTGGAGGGCCTATTATATTCCCTAGTAGTGGAAATATAGTGATTACACCTGTAGCGCCGCATAATCTTAATGTTAGACCTATCGTGCTTTCAGAAGTCTCTAAGATATCATTTGAGATAGAAGGAAGATCCGAAAATTTTCTTTGCACATTAGATTCTAGATATGAAACAGTAACAGCTGATCATCAAATTACTATCGAAAAGGCTAAATTCCGAATGAAATTGGCGCATCCAAACGATATCACTTTTATGAAAACGATAAGAGGTAAATTAATGTGGGGTCTAGATAAAAGGAATCATTGATAGTGTTGACTAATTAGTTGGAATATCCTGCTTAAATATTAAGCTATGTATTTTGGAAATTCTTAATAATGGTTATCATTTTGTAAGCTTCTCTATGCAAGATTATTGGTCCAAGTTTCTAATGATCACACTACTTACTTCTATCAATTATATCATATTTACTTTTATCAAATAAAAAAGACCCACCAAATTAATGATGAGTCCTGATATTCTTAAAGCAGAATTCGATGACAATAATTAAAACGTCGATTTCTCGATATCTCAATTTCTTGTTGTCTAAATATTACTCTGCTATTAGTTCGATATTCATTTTTGCAGCAACTTCTTTGTGCAATTGAATTGTTACTTCGTAAGTTCCAACCTCTTTGATGTTTGGATCAAGGATGATTTTCTTTCTCTCAACTTCTGTTTGCATTTGTTCTACCAGTGCGTTAGCTACTTGTAGACCAGTTACACTACCAAAAATCTTACCTGAAGTACCAGCTTTAACACCGACTTTCAATGTTTGACCTTCAAGTTTTGCAGCCATTGCTTTGTAATCGTCAAGCTTAGCCGTCTCTGCAGATTCTAAATCAGCTATGATTTTGTCAAGCTTTTCTTTATTCGAAGCATTAGCTATAACGGCCATGCCTTGAGGGATAAGGTAATTTCTTCCATATCCATTCTTCACAGATACTACGTCATGCTTATAGCCAACGAACTCTACGTCTTTTAATAAAATGATTTCCATTGTATATAGATTTTAAAAAATTGGATATTTAATTTATTTCAAAAGGTCAGCTACATATGGAAGGATCGCCAAGTGTCTTGCTCTTTTTACAGCTACAGCCACTTTCTTTTGATACTTCAATGAGTTACCAGTGATTCTTCTAGGAAGGATCTTACCTTGTTCGTTTATGAATTGTAGTAAGAAATCAGGATCTCTATAATCAATATGCTTGATTCCGTATTTCTTAAATCTACAGTATTTTTTTCTTTGAGATCCGATATTAGGATTGCTCAAAAATTTAATATCATCTCTAGATGCCATGTTTTTTAATTTTTAAGTTTATAATATGGATTACTCTTCTTCTGATTTAGCGGCTACTGGTGCAGGCGCTGGCTTCGGAGTTTCTTTTTTAGGAGCAGGAGCGGCTGGTTTAGCTTTTCTTACTTCTTCTTTTACTTCCTCTTTTGCTTTTTCTCTTTTCTTACCGATAAGACCAGCTCTTTTGTCAGCGTTGTATTTAACACCATACTTGTCTAATCTTACAGTTAAGAATCTCAAGATTCTCTCGTCTCTTTTAAGAGCCAATTCGAATTTTGGTAAGAACGTACCATTTGGAGTTGTGTATTCTACTATGTAGTAGATACCACTTGTTCTCTTCTTAATTGGGTAAGCTAATTGTTTAAGGCCTACAGCATCGTTATTTACGATAGAACACCCACTATCTTTCAATAGGTCTTCATAGGTCTTAGCTGTCTGTTTAATTTCATCGCCAGACAGAACGGGATCGACGATAAAAGTCACTTCATATTGTATCATATACAGAAGTTATGTTTTATGATTAAAAAATAAATTTTCTTTAAGGGGTGCAAAAGTACGATAATATTATTTAATAACCAAGCGCACAGGGACTTTGGTTGGATTTGCGACAACTATATTTAGTCTATTTTTCATTTGGGTACTTATGTGCTTTTTTCGTATGTATAGAATGCTAATAATCAATCTGTAATCAGTTTGGTTGAGATAGTCGATATTAGTCGAATTAAGTATATATGATATTGTGAGTAAGAGTTTCCTATTTAGTTTTTAGGGTATATTGTTTTCCGGACACCAATTGTTCGATCATAGAGAGTTGATTCACAGCATCTGAGAGATATGATAATTGCTCAATATTGATAATTATCATATAGCTGTTGTTAACGGCGTCGAAAATTACATCCATTGAATTAAGAGGAGTTTCAATGTCAATATGTGTATAGAAATTATCTATATATTCTATAGTTTTTTCATGCTCCGAATTAATTACAAATAATTTTGTAGTGTTACTTTGGGCTAAAAAATCAATACTCCGAGGATCATTAATCGGTATAGAAAGGTTGATACTTTGGATATTAAATTTACTGAAAAGTGAATTGAATATTTCATCTATTTCTTTATCCTCATTCGTATTAGCGAGTAAGACAATTTTGTTCATCAATATATTCGGATCATTTACGGCCTTTGGAAAAGTTTTTTCGAATAGTGCAATCGATTTTTTTACAAACTCTTGATCCATGGATTTATCTTCTATAATGTACTCATTGACCATAGGGTATAGCGCATGACCAAAACCATTGATATATTTGTCAGCATACCATTCTGCGGTGTCGAGACTTCCATTTATTTGTTTGTATGCCCATCCATTGCCTAGGGCAGTTGCTAATCCTTCATTGAGATAAGTATATGCCAACTCTGCAAATGGTGATTCTGACGAAGTGTACCATTCATCGATTTGGTTTTGTAATTCTAGGCTTTGTTCATCATAAATAATATGGCACATCTCATGTATTGCTACGCCAATTAGACCTTGTGTTGCTAGTTTGTCTTCTGTCATGTAACCACAGATAAGTGCATTGCCTTTTGGTATCGCTGTGGTCATCCCATGTTTTATTGGAATTGGATAAAGTGAAACTTTAAATGGTACGTTCTTATCCCACTGGGCATTATAAAACCCACTTACCTTTACGAACAAATTTGCTATTTCAAGTTTGTAAGCTGCTAGTTCTTCCTCGATTCTTTTTATATTCTCTTGTTCGTTGTTCCAAACTAGGTTATCATAGTATGGCTCAATCGATTTTATTATGCGGATCAAGTTTACATGAGTTATGTGGGGAAGGTATCCGATTATACGTTCACCAAAATCGGATATATCAGTAGCATTTGAAGCGGCTACCCATAACAGATCTTTGGTGTTTATGTAGTTGTGTCTTTTCTCAGGATATTTATCTCTTTTGGCGGAATATTCAAGGTTCAGTTCTGAATATAGGCTCACTTGTTTTAGGAACTCGTCATCCCCCTCTAAATGCTCCATGATGACAGATGTATAAGAGCTTGAAGAACCAGATTGATTGCTACTAGCTTCCAAAAAACTTAATAGGCAGATAACCTTATTGGTTTCAATTTGAATGAAATCATTTTGTGCTGTTGCTTGAAGGGTAAATATAATTGTGAAAAATAGTATGTTTAGGGCTTTCATTTATAGAATTTTTTTTGACTCTTCTAATCTTAAGTGTCGGGATTATATAAGTGAATGGAAGATATAATGCAAATGTACGAATTTATTCGTACTTCTTCTGTGATGAAAAGTATTTAGGTAGGTTATGTAATAATTATATTTTTACTTTAGACTATTCTGAACCCCTTAACGCATTTCTTAAAAACTCAATATTTTACAAATCGGACATTTTGAGAATTGTCAAGTTTCAAAAGGTACAATCCATTTGGCAGAGAAGATACGTCTACTTTTTCTTCTACTATAGGTTTAGAGACAAGTTCTCCTTTGGCATTGTAGATTGTAATTTGTCCATGGTAATTATCGATATAAAGTACATCAAAAACAGGGTTGGGGTAAATTAGAATAGGTTGTTCCGATAAGTCCAAAGTACTAGTAATATCTCCGGAATAGCACTTGTAATTATCCTCATAATATGAATCTGAAAAAGCTGAAGGTGAACTCACATAAAAACACAATAATTCAGATTGGTCTATTGTAGCTACGAATGATCCTGTATATGATTGTCCAGTTTCGAGGCTATTGAAACTTATATGATAATCTAGAATTGGTATAGGGCACTCGGTACTAGGTTGATTTGACGTGCTTAGTTTTAGTTCTTCTATTGGTATTGTGCCATTATTTGTAATTGTGAAATTAAAATTAAACTTATTAGCAGAAACACTGTCCACTAAGCTTATTTTTAGAGTATCTAGACTCATATCATAATAATGGGAGATTATCTATGGAATTTGAACTATACAGCGAAGATTCAATTATTTCAGTATTACCAAACTCTATGGTACGGGTGTCAGCATATATAAGAATGCTGTCATTCCAATAGCAAAACTGAGGGGTGTCAAATTCGTCAATCAAAGGCTGATCTTCAATAATTATATTGTGGTTGGAATCAAAAGATAGTTTCTTGTAGGCATTTCCATCAATGGATTTCCATGTCATTTCATCTCCATGAATGGATATAGAGTTTATATCTGCATTTTCATCAAAGTTAAATGAAGTACTTGTTTGAAAGTTGAAAACGGAAAGACTATTGCCGCGCCATGTGACAAAATTATTATTGAGAATTTTGAATCCATCAATATTAGAGAAAAGTAAATCAAAATCTTGTATTAGCTGTAGATTTGAATCATATAAGTGCATTGTCTTTTTTGCTTTTTCGTAAAAGACTAATAGGTCACTTTGAAAGAGACTTCCATATGAGTATTGTTTTGTGGTATTAAGAATGGAGTGTGTATTGCCTGAAATATCATTGATTTCGACCTTGCCCATTTGAAAGATTAAATTACTATATTTCTTAAGAGGGGAAACGTTATATACCATAGAAGGTATCTCAGCGGTAATGAATTGATAATGGTTCCCATTCTTGATTATACTGTATGATATAGTCTGGCCAATAGTACTATTGAAATGGCCAGCGATCAAATTTTTATCAAAGAAATGGTCGGTATTTATGTGAAAATCATAAACAGCGGGTTGGGAGGTTAATAACTTCACTTCTCCTTCTGTATGTTCGTATATATCAAGATCGCATCCTTCTGTGTGATGGATGGATATGATTGTTCCATATTTGTTATATGCGTATTTAATTGATTCTGATGCATCTATAGAATGTGTAGAATTGGATGTTTCAACTGACGGAAAAAGAGGGTTTTCGTTAGTTATTGGCGAGCAATCATCTTCAGAGATAGGGTAGTATATATCATTCAACTCTAGCCCTGATAATTCAAAACCATCGTACCCTAATGCTTCCAATTCAAGCAATGGTATGATTCCGAAATCTTCGATTGCGTAGACTTGAAATGTATCGATTGGGCTCATGTAGTTATTTGCCAAAGCTGTTAATTTTAAGATAGATCTAGATTTATGTTCTATTTCAATCTCGAATGTAGAGTCTGTAGACAATTCATAACATGTATAATTTATACTGTATTCATAACACCACTCATCATCAAATTGATAGCTGGAAAAAAACGAATTATCATTATATTCTATTTCCGATTGTGAGAATGTCTGCACCACAATAAATTGATCTTCATCAATATTAACCATAAAGTGAACTTCCTTATATGGATAAGTCATATGTGGAATGATAACAATCGGCGTCATTTCTCCACAATATGTATCATTTCCTTTTTGAGCTTCGAATAGAATACTTGAATCATATGATTGTCCCAATGTAACTTTAGGCAAAAAGATAAGAATGTAAACGAGTACAATCCAGTTTTTCATAATTGGTGATTTATTTAACCAATATACAGTAAGTATTTAATTAAAAGATAGATACATTAGGAAGTGTCGTGATAGATGTATCTAATGATTGGATTTGTGATTTTACTGAATTAGAAGCTTAAGGTTGTGTGTAAGACTTAGTTTTTAACAAAGCTGATTGTGTTTTTGTGAAAGAAGATAACAAATGATCTAAGGAACAGCACTTTGTAATTTTTAAGATTCAATCAAATGACCAAGCACTGAATACCGAGGCATTCAGTGCTTGATCTGACTTTATCTTGAGAAATAACTGGCAATTATGTATTCAAATTCTAGTCATTTACAAAGGTAAATCATCTAATAATCGTCAAGTCACCATGATAGATATCTACTGAACCATTCTTCAGTAATATCTCTATCAGATAAACATAT